>KV004523.1:47022-57059 GCA_001598015.1 Dorcoceras hygrometricum | reverse complement strand
TGCCCACCTTGGACGAGGAAGAATCTGCATGCTGGTGGGGCACTCGAGCAGTCTTCTTCAACTCAAGATGGTTCACCTAAGAAAACCAGCTTGAGGGAACAGCTCAAAAGCAGTGTCTGCATAGATACAGGAGCAGACTAAAACCAGCTAGTTAAGGACAAACCAGCTGGGCATAATCTTCAGGAGAAGATCATGAAAGAAGACCTTATTTATGAAGATGATGAAGGTCAGCTCAAATAAGATCAGCTGACAAGAGCAAATTAGAAGAGTTGCTCAAGATAGGTTGCAAATGAGAGAGAAGAAGAGATCTTTGAACGGCTTAAAGAAGCAACCAGCTCGAAAAGACCAGCTCGATGCAGATCAGATTGATGAACAAGCTGGCAAGCTGGTTAAGGACAAACCAGCTAGATGACAGGACAGATGCGATCAAATCTACGAGCAAGGAGATTTGAATACAATGCTAAACGACAAACAATGTTTAGTATTCAAATCGACTTGCTTGTATTGTCTTCTCAAAACAGTGCTCACGTGATTAAAGTGACTAAAAGCCTGCAACGTATTTATTGGCAAAGGACGCAAAGTACAACAGTGTCAGAAGACCTTTCAACGTCTACTACTTTGTGTCCAACGGACAAATTTCCATGCAAGGCTATAAAACAGAGCACATGCAGATTTTTGAAGTAGCACTGAGAAGAATGAAGTCGTAACAGTGTTGTGCAAGCCAAAATGAAGAAATCAAAAAAATGCACAACACTGAACCTGGAAAGACAATGAACAACCAGCTAGATCTAGTAGCACTTTCCAGGGTGTGAGAATACACTTGAGAGAGAGAGCTTACACTGTATATTTATCACACACAGATTCACTCACATATGAGAGCAGTGAGATTAAACAGAATAGTTGAGTGAATCGAATCAAACGACTTCCATTGTAGTCTTTGGACAGAGACGTTAAACAAGTCTAGTTGTCTTTCGCACTGAGATGTTAAAGAAGTGTGTGTACAGAGAAGTTAAACAAGTCCTTGTAGCCTTTATCACTGAGGCGTTAAAGAATTGAAGTTAGTCACATGGCTTGCGGGCTGGTGTGCAATGGGCAGAAGCTAGGAGTTCTTGCGGCTGCAGGTCGTAGGAGTGGGTTGCAGCGAGGGTCGGTGTAATCAAAGTCTTCTAGTGGATCCTTCCCATGACGGAAGAAGGGCAGATGTAGGAGATTGAGCTCCGAACTTACAGAAACAAATTCAGCGTATCTTTCTTTACTGTTTTCAGTATTTACATTTATACGCATCAATATTTTCTTACGCGTTTATAACTGTTTAATTGGGCTTTGAATGATAGAGTGCAGTTTGAGTTATTTCCGCATGTTTTATTTACATTACTCAATATGTATCTCGATGCACAAAGTATTCAAGAACACTGAGCTATTGCAGCTCAAGTTAAGTTAACCAGATCGTTGGCCGAAGTGTCGAGCTGTTTCTAGTCTTCCAGCTGGAACTGGCATGTTTAGCGCTCGCCTTATATCGGGCTGGTTTCAACTTTCAGCTGAAACCAGCTTGATCTTTGCAAACCCGGCTTCAAATTCTGGCTGAATCCTGCGTCTTGTCATTCTATCTGGTTACACCCTCTAGCACTTGTTATTGATCGAATAACTAGTCATTTCAATTTAACAGAGGGTCTCGCATAAATTGATCCAACACTATCTACATGTTGAGGGTGTTGGCGCTGCGACGGATCCGGATCCTGCTCCCGGGGCGCAGTGGAATATTTAAAATTTTGGACCCAGGAACGGTCAATACATAGTATAAACAGCAATAAACATTCATAGGATGTTTAGTTTCGTACCTTGATGGCGTCTAGGCGCCTGGCTCCGACCAATTTCACGAGGAAATCGGCACTTCAACGGTAGGCGGTTGTTGTTCTCCTAATCCGGTCCACGACTGAAATCTCGATCCCTTCGTTGGTCTGCACTAGAAAACGCGACGAATATTTCACAGACGGAATCTCCTCGTCGAGACGGTCGGAACAAGTCCGACGGTGGTGACAGGCGGCGGCGTCGGCGCGTCGGCGGCGAGCGGCGACGGCAAGGAGAGGCGGCGGCCGTGAGGAGTGGGAGAAGGGAGGGAGGCGTGCTCTAGGGTTTGTGGAGTGTATTGTCAATGCAACCCTAAGGCCTCAATCTATAGACTTTCTATGGGCTTGAACCGGCCGAATGGGCCTGGGTCGGGCCCAGTCCCAGAGTGCATATTCGTTTCAAGTCCATCACCGTGGCTCCATCATAATGCCGATCGACGATCAGATCGGACCGATCTACACAGTTTACAAAACTGAGTATTATGATGCGAAAACAATTTTTCGGACCACCTAATCCAAAATAGCAGTTTGGCCACTGCAAGTTTCAAGGATAGTCAAACTAGCCCAAACTTTAGGGAAATTGCATTTTTGACCCTGTTTAATTTTAGGAAGTCGCACTTCCATCCTTCCTCCTCCTATACTCAAAAAATTGAGTTTAATTTCCGTGCGGTAACTGAGAAGCCAGTACTTGTGTGACCCTCAGGGATACAACTAGCCATGGACCCACAACATGTGTGACTCCGAAATCACAATTTCGGACTGACCCATCCGATCATGGTAAAGCATCTAGCAACATCGCCCCATGATCCCCTAGGTATCACTGATAGTGCCTGCAAGAACCAGTTGGTCATGGTTAGCGTATAGTACGGTCCTTTCAACAAAAATATCACGATCAGATCAACGACCATTGGTAAATCGAGAGTCGCTAGAGATCCAATAACCATGCATACATCACGGAGATCAAATAGTGACATCGTGTGTGTTACTAGGTAGACCCATTTACCTAAAACACATCTAGTACTCTGGCCAAAGATTTATCACACTATTATCTCCTCAGATAGCATAGGATATCCACGCACAAAGGCGAGCGGTAAATCCTCGACAATGAAACATCGACTCCTACATGCATCGGGACCTCACCCAATCCCACCACCTGATGACCCCAACTGAGTCGATAAACGGGTCAAAGTGAGGCGCCTATCATGTAGAGTCTCAATGACGTTTCGAGTAGTAAGGGCTAATCTGTACAACCAAGACCTCGGACTTAATCCACTTGATAAATGGTAACCACTTGGAAAGTCCGAACGAGGGTTGTTCAATAGATCACCAGGTCACTATCCATCTGCATGCTCAGAACATCACAATGTTCCCTACCAATGAAACGTGGTACTTCACATCGCAGATGCTAGTCTCTAACTCGGGCGGCCTTATCCTCATTTTGACGGCCCAATCGACTAGGAACGAGTTTAGAACACACAGTGACTATTAAATGTGTTTCATGATAGCCATCATATCCACTATCACATCTAACATACGCTATGGTGCATTCTAGGTCTTTATCCAACACAATTGTTAACATTATAAAGTAATGAAGATAAAGAATGCCATAAAAGAATACGAATTTCATAAATAAATATCGTTTTACAAAGAGTCAATAAGAACCCACACGCCACAAGTTAGCTAGTTAGGCACCTACTCTAACAGAGGGATGATGCTATTATCTGGTGGGAAGGAGCCAAAGTATCTGTGGATTTGGAAAAGCTTACATGGGGAGATTTCAAGTGGGTGTTCTACGATCAATACTTCACAGCAGACAAGAGGTCTGAATTGAAGAGAGAGTTTCTAACTTTGAAACAAGGAAGTATGACCGTACATGTGTATGTGCGGATGTTCGAAAGAGGGTGTGATTTTGTGCCTCTTATTGGAAATGACCCAGAGGAAAAGTAGAACCATTTCGTGGAGGGATTGAGGCCTACTTTCAAGCTGAATGTTAGGCTTTCTGCGCCAAGAACTTACAGAGAAGCAATGGATAGAGCCCTGCGTGTTGAGAGAGATTGGAAAGATGTGGAAGACGAGAGGCAACAGAAGAGACAGAACTTCCAGCAGAAGGACCAGAGGCCTTTTAGGAAACAGAACAAGAACCAGCAGAGACCCCAAGAGCATAAACCCCTACCAATCCAACCATTAGTGTAGTTCCTTCAACCAACAACAGGCCAGTGTGTCCCAAGTGCAAGAAGAATGACTCTGGTCCATGCAGACTTGTTCAGAATGTCTGCTACAGATGTGGTTTGCCAGGGCATGTTATTAAGAATTGCCCAAAGTCAAAGCAGCTGGTGACCAGTAGAGCTTTTGTGATGACAGCTGAGCAAGCCAACCTAGATTCGACGGTGGTTACGGGTAAGATCTTGATTGCTGGTATGCCCTTGATTACCGCAGATTTGATTGTGCTACCTATGCCTGAGTTCGATATGATTTTGGGAATGGACTGTTTAACCAAGTATGGGGTAGTAATTGACTTTAAGTTCAGAACAGTAGTGGTCAACCCACCCAGAGGAGACTCGTTCACGTTTGAAGCGAACCAGATTTGGAGGATTCCACGCATTATATTAGCTCTTAAGGCTCAAAGCTGTTTAAGTAAAGGTGGGGTAGGATTTTTGGCAAGCCTATCGTCCTTATACGATTAGTAAGCCCCAACATTTTAGATGTGGAGGTAGTGAATGAGTTTCCCGAAGTTTTCCCAGAAGATATACATGGAATACCACTAGATCGAGAGCTGGAATTCGCTATCGATTTAGTGCCACGAGCAGCACCTGTATCCAGACCACCCTATCGCCTTGCTCCATATGAGATGAGAGAATTAAAGGAACATATATAAGATCTATTGGATAAGGGCTTCATTAGACCGAGCACGTCACCGTGGGGAGCCCCTGCGTTGTTTGTTAAGAAGAAAGATGGGAGTCTGAGGTTGTGTATAGATTACCGAGAGCTGAATAAGCTGACCATTAAAAATAAATGTCCCCTTCCTAGGATTGAGGATCTGTTTGACCAGCTGAAGGGATCGATAGTCTTTTCTAAGATCGACTTGGGATCTGGTTACCACCAGATGAAGATTAAGTCAGCTGATATATATAAGACGGCCTTTAGATCACGCTATGGCCATTATGAATTCTTAGTAATTCCTTTTGGACTTACCAATGCACCCTCAGCTTTTATGGATTTGATGAATAGAGTTTTCCAATCGTTTTTGGATCAGTTTGTGGTTGTTTTTGTCAAGCCTCGTGCAAAAACACAGAGTTAACCAGGCAAACAATAGCGAAAGCAAATATGACACTTATGCTAACAAACTACAGAAGGGAGATGTCTCTGGATCCACTTCTAGCGTAACACAAGCTTCCACAAGTGGTACCAAACGAAGAGTCTTAGCAAGAGGAGTCCAGTGCTACCACTCTTACTTCAATCGGAGCTCTCTACCACCGACAATCGGCGAAGATAAGGTTCGATGAAAAGTAGCTAGGGTATCGCGACAGGATTCGCTATCGGGAAAATATTACTAAGTGTCGGGGAACAATAAAGGGAAACGAAGACCAAGTCCTCTTTAATGCAACTCAAATCTGCACAAATCTGATGAACAGTTCCCACAGACAACTTAAGTCTCAAAGCTTATTTCCCACTCGAATCTGAATCTCACATCAGATATGACTCTACGTCAAAACAGATCTTAACTTATCCAAACGACGTCGCACAGTGTCCACTCTCGCATCTGGACACGTCACCCGCTACTCAAATCTGAAATGCTAAACAACATCACAACACTCAGATCCCATTGAAATCTGAAGACCAACTCCTCAAATATGAATCTCGCCCGCTAAACTAAACGATGTCGTTCCAACTAATCCAAACAACGTAGTTCCACTACCCGCTACAGAAACATACTAGCGTACTCACATATGCTTAGCGATACCAGATTCCATCACTACAACTGAGCGCGATCACCCAGCGCTGATCAAAACTCACATCTGAACAGTTCCGTGGAAATTCTCAAACTCTCTAGATCTGTTTCAAGGACTTACACGGACCCGTACTAAGCCAAGCATACCAACTCAAAGCTGGCTCATCCAAGATCTGTTCAAGACAGATCTGGTCTATACTAAACCCGATTAATTAACTCAATTAATCTTTCTAACTTTCGGGTCTCACATCTCTCCCCCACTTAAAAAAGGATTTCGTCCTCGAAATCAAACAAAAATTCCGGAGAGTTCAAAATAGCTGGAACAAACAACATAATCAACCATCTACTAGGAACAACCAGAAACCAACTAGCTACTTGAATCCAATACTTATGCTTACTCAAACAAATGCGGCCACTCACGCTGCATCTTCTCTTCCAGTTCCCAAGTAGTTTCTTCCCTACCATGTTTGCTCTACTGAACCATCACCAAAAGAATGGTTTTATTCCTCAGCTGTTTCTATTTTCTATCCAATATCTGCAAGGGATATTTACATAACTCAAAGTCCGATCTAGCTCTACCTCGTCAGTTCTCAACACATGCGACGGATCTGGCTCATACTTCCTCAACATAGACACATGAAACACATCATGTAAGGAGGACAAATCTAGCGGTAACAACAGCCGATAAGCCAAAGGACCAATTCTCTCTAAGATCTCATACGGTCCAACATAACGAGGAGCTAACTTTTCCTTGAGACCAAATCTCATAACACTGCGAAAAGGAGAAAATTTCAGGAAAACCAAATACCAACCTGAAATTCTAAAGGCCTACGCCTTCTGTTCGCATAACAAGCTTGGCGATCCTGTGCGGCTTTCATTCGTTGATGAATCAGATCCACTTGATCTCTCATCTGCTGCACAAATTCTGGAGAAGACAACTGCTTCTTCCCCACTTCTTCCCAACACACAGGCGATCTGTACTTCCTACCATACAAAGCTTCAAATTGTGCCATACCAATAGTGACCTGATAGCTGTTATTATAAGAAAACTCAACCAAAGACAACGAATCTTGCCAGCTATCACTAAAATCCATCACAAAATCTCTCAAAATATCCTCTAAAATTTGGATAGTTCTCTCAGATTGGCCATCTGTCTGGGGATGATATGCTGTGCTCATAGCCAATCTAGTACCCAAAGCTGTTTGCAAACTCTTCCAAAACCTGGAAGTAAACCTCGGATCACGATCTGAAACTATAGAAACTGGCACACCATGCAATCTCACCACAAAATCTATGTACAACTTCGCCATATTCTTCAAAGAATACGTCATACTATAGGGAATGAAGTGAGCAGACTTCGAAAATCTATCAATAATAACCCACACAACATCACACCCTCTGCTGGAACGAGGCAAATGTGTGACAAAGTCCATAGCTATGTGCTCCCAATTCCATTGGGGAATCTCTAAACTCTGCAATAGACCACCAGGTCACATCCTCTCGGCCTTAACTTGCTGACAATTCAAACAACGGGCTACAAAATCAGCAACATCACTCTTCAAACCTGCCCACCAGTAATGCTGCTTCAAGGCATGATACATCTTCCTTCCACCAGTATGGACACTAAATCTACTGCAGTGCTCTTCACTCAAGATCTCATCCTTTAAATCAATCATATTTGGCACAACCAACTTGCCACGAAATCTCAAAAAACCATCTGACGAGACAGTATAATTCTCTAACTATCCAGCTCTGATGTTCAGCTTCAACTCATGGATAAATGGATCTGTTCTCTGGGCTTCTCTAACATTCGCAACAATCTGTGGCTCAACTTGAAAAGAAGACACCACAACAAAATCCTCACCTGGGTAAAATCGTGAACCAGTAGTGCTTACAAGCTCATGGACCTTCGAAATATGCAACGAAGCCAGCATCGCCACTTGAGCCTTTCTGCTCAATGCATCAGCAACTACATTCACTTTCCCAGGCTGATATTGGATCTCACAATAAAAATCCTTAAGCAGCTCCATCCACCTACGCTGTATCATGTTCAAATCTGACTGAGAAAACAGATGCTGAAGACTCTTGTGGTCTGAGTACACCACAAGCTGCTCGCGGTACAGATAGTGGCGCCAAATATTCAAGGCAAAAACCATTATTGCCAACTCCAAATCATGAACTGGGTAACGAGTCTCATGCGGTTTCAACTAAGGAGAGGCATACGCTGTGAGACCTAATTTTGATGTAAGATTAATTGTTTGGATTAATCGGTTTTAGCAATTTTGGAAGTTTTGTGATTTTGGGTTTTTTGAGGTAAAAGCTGGTAGGTGGTAAAATCCAGTCGTAGCGTGTTTTGGTAGCGCGAGATTCCTAAACACCGTCGTTTTAGTGAAATCTGGATGTGTTGTGTTAAGTGAAAGCTGGTAGCGTGTTTGTATCCAGCTGCTGCTTTATTTTGCTTGTTGAGGGAAAACGACAGCGTTTCGATAAGTTGGCACGACGTCGTTTGGATGTTGTGACTGGTACCAGCTGTGAGGATTTGTTCGCGTGTGTGTCGACTGGTTGTACAGCTAGGAGTAGATGTCAACGCGGGTCAATGTGCCTGTAGCTTGCGTCTGGTTGTCCAGCTGTTGGTGCACGAGAGTTAGCGTCTGGATGACGTAAGATGTGCGACGCCGTTTTATTAAGTTTGAACACAGTGTTTTAATGCAACGACTGGTACCAGTTTTTGGGTGTAGTAAATCCAGCTTTTGGATTTGAGAACCAGTCGTTGGATTTCGTAAGAGCATCCAGTCGTTGGGTTGTCCAGCTTTTGGGTTTGAGGACCAGTCGCAAGTAGCGAGTGACGTGTCACCTTGCGACGTCGTTTTGTGTTGTTGAGGTTTATTAGTTATGGGATTCAGCAGCTGTTGGTTGTTGCGACTGTTGGTTTTTGTCGGTGGACTTCTTAACCAGTTTTCACGTGTGTATTTATAGGAAGACTTGGTCTTCGATTTGAGATATCAGATCCATACTTAGTAAAATTCTCCTAATTATCGACCTCTGTTTCTTGAACCCTAGTACTGTTCACCGTTGATTTTATCCGGTGATTCCCGTCGTTTCCTACTGTTGTTTTGGGCGTTTGCGGTAGAGTTGGACTCCCATCGAGAAGCTCTTCCTTTCTATACCATTATTGGAGGCTGTTGTTGGCTAGAGCGAGATCGCAAAGTTGCTCTCTTCGGCCGTGTGTTGCGTCGTTGAGGTAGAACTTCGAATTATTGTTGAGATCTTAGTATTAGCCTTTGTTTAAGCTTCCTGTTAGTGGTATTGTTGGAATCAGTAGCTGGTTGAGTGTGTGTAACTCCCAGCGTGCTTTCTGTGTATTAGCGTCCCTTGATAATATTGCCCTGTGTGTTTCGACAGGTTGGAATTCAGATTTCTCGGGACCTTTGATTGTGGTAATTGTGCTAGGACTTAAGGTACGGATTGGAGCTTGTAATACAACGATGTTATGGCTTGGATAATTTGTGAGATGGCTATTGCTGGCTGCTGTTTTGTGAGATGACTGTTGGTTATGTGGTGTATACGTGTTGATGTTATTATTGTTTCGCATATGTTTATATGCTTGTTGTTCCAGCATGTTTCATACACGCATTTTCATCTCCGTTCAGCTTTTGCAGCCATTGCTTCGTTTTTATTGTTCTGTTTACTTATCATGATGCGAGGGCGAGCGGTGATTCCGCACTCTCATTTCCCCTATGCACCGAGTGGCTAGCTACCACAGTTCATAGTTGGGTTGTTGATGCATCTGGTAAGGGTGGGCGAGTAGGGGTGAGTGGGTAGCACCCACATGTCCTACACTCACCGTGGCCACATATTCTGTTGCAGTTTCCGTTGAGCTGTTGTCTCGTTTCTCATGCATAGCATCTGCATTTTATTCTTGCTGTTCACTGCTATTTTATAGCTGCTCTCCGTACTGGGGTTTGACCCCATGTCCCTCTGGGGCTTGGTTGTTTTCCTTGTTTGTGTTATTTTTAGGAAACCCAGGTTTTAGAGCTGTTCGTGGTTTTAACCCAGCTGGTGGTGCCCCAGGAGGTGGTTGAGTATCCCAGTAGCGTATAACATATTTATATGTATCAGTACTGTTAGCCAGGGGATGTCCTGCGCTTTGTTATTGTTGTTGTATTGCTATACTGTGTTGTTGTTGGCTAACAACTACGTTTGGTTGTTTTTACAAACTGGGATATATTTTGAGTATCGCA
>KV004523.1:10629-32223 GCA_001598015.1 Dorcoceras hygrometricum | reverse complement strand
TGTTGGGAAGAAGTGGGGGAGAAGCAGCTATCTGTCCCTGACTTTGTGCAGCAAATGAAAGATCATGTGGATCTTATTAGACAGCGGATGAAAGCTGCCTAGGATCGCCAAGCCATTTACGCGAATAAGAGGCGTCGACCTCTTGAGTTTCAGGTTGGTGATCGCGTATTTCTCAAAGTTTCTTTGTTTCGTAGTGTTATGCGCTTTGGACACAAGGGAAAATTAGACCCCTCGTTACGTCGGACCGTATGAGATTGTTGAGAGGATTGGCCATTTAGCGTATCGGCTGTTGTTTCCGCCAGAGTTGTCTTCTCTACATGATGTCTTTCATGTTTTCATATTGAGGAAGTATGAGCCAGATCCGTCTCATGTGCTTGGAACTGACGAGGTTGATCTAGATCAGTCGTTGAGCTATCAAGAATATCCCTTGCAGATCCTTGGTAGAAAAGAGAAACAGCTGAGAAATAAGATCATTCCGTTGGTTATGGTGCAGTGGAGCAAACATGGAAGGGAAGAAGCTACTTGGGAACTGGAAGAAAAGATGCAGAGCGAGTGGCCGCATCTGTTTGAGTAGATGTTGTGCTAATTTCCAGTAGTTTGTAGCCTTTGGTAATATTTCTTCCCTAGTTGTTGTTGATTGTTTGCTCAGTTATTTTGAAATCTTGGCTTGTGTTAAGCGAAGTTCTGTTTTGGCTTGCTGTTGTTGAGTTGTTTTTCCAGATTTTTGTTGTGATTTCGGGGACGAAATCCTTTTTAGTGGGGGAGAAATGTGAGACCTGATTTTGATGTAAGATTAATTGTTTGGATTAATCGGTTTTAGCAATTTTGGAAGTTTTGCGATTTTGTATTTTTTGAGTGAAAAGCTGGTCGATGGTAAAATCCAGTCGTAGCGTGTTTTGGTAGCACGAGATTCCTAAACACCGTCGTTTTAGTGAAATCTGGATGTGTTGTGTTAAGTGAAAGCTGGTAGCGTGTTTGTATCCAGCTGCTGCTTTATTTTGCTTGTTGAGGGCAAACGACAGCGTTTCGATAAGTTGGCGCGAAGTAGTTTGGATGTTGCGACTGGTACCAGCTGTGAGGATTTGTTCGCGTGTGTGTCGACTGGTTGTACAGCTGGGAGTAGATGTCAACGCGGGTCAACGTTGTTGTAGCTTGCGTCTGGTTGTCCAGCTGCTGGTGCGCGAGAGTTAGCGTCTGGATGACGTAAGATGTGCGATGCCGTTTTATTAAGTTGGAACGCAGCGTTTTGATGCAACGACTGGTACCAGTTTTTGGGGTCAGGCAATCCAGCTTTTGGATTTGAGAACCAGTCTTTGGATTTCGTAAGAGCATCCAGTCGTTGGGTTGTCCAGCTTTTGGGTTTGAGGATCAGTCGCAAGTAGCGAGTGACGTGTAACCTTGCGACGTCGTTTTGTGTTGTTGAGGTTTATTAGTTATGGGATTCAGCAGCTGTTGGTTGTTGCGACTGCTGGTTTTTGTCGGTGGACTTCTTAACCAGTTTTCACGTGTGTATTTATAGGAAGACTTGGTCTTCGATTTGAGATATCAGATCCCATACTTAGTAAAATTCTCCCAATTGTCGACCTCTGTTTCTCGAACCCTAGTACTGTTCACCGTTGATTTTATCCGGTGATTCCCTTCGTTTCCGACTGTTGTTTTGGGAGTTTGAGGTAGAGTTGGACTCCTCTCGAGAAGCTCTTCCTTTCTATACCATTATTGGAGGCTGTTGTTGGCTAGAGCGAGATCGCGAAGTTGCTGTCTTCGGCCGTGTGTTGCGTCGTTGAGGTAGAACTTCGAATTGTTGTTGAGATCTTAGTATTAGCCTTTGTTTAAGCTTCCTGTTAGTGGTATTGTTGGAATCAGTAGCTGGTTGAGTGTGTGTAACTCCCAGCGTGCTTTCTGTGTATTACTGTTTTGGGAGATGACTGTTGGTTATGTGGTGTATACGTGCTGATGCTATTATTGTTTCGCATATGTTTATATACTTGTTGTTCCAGCATGTTGCATACACACATTTGCATCTCCGTTCAGCTTTTGCAGCCATTGCGTCGTTGTTATTGTTCTGTTTACTTACCAGGATGTCGAGGGTGAGCGGTGATTCCGCACTCTCATTTCCCCTATGCGCCGAGTGGCTAGCTACCACAGTTCATAGGTTGGGTTGTTGATGCATCTGGTAAGGGTGGGCGAGTAGGGATGAGTTGGTAGCACCCACATGTCCTACACTCACCGTGGCCACATATTCTGTTGCAGTTTCCGTTGAGCTGTTGTCTCCTTTCTCATGCATAGCATCTGCATTTTATTCTTGCTGTTTACCCGTTGTTTTATAGTTGCTCTCCGTACTGGGGTTTGACCCCATGTACCTTTGGGGCTTGGTTGTTTTCCTTGTTGTGTTGTTTTCACGAAACCCAGGTTTTACAGCTGGTCATGATTTTAGCCCAGCTGGTGGTGCCCCAAGAGGTGGTTATAGTATCCCAGTGGCGTAAAGCATATTTATATGTATCAGTATTCTTAGCCAGGGGGATGCTCTGCGATTTGTCGTTGTATCAAGTGATTGGAGTCTGATATTTGTTTTCGTATGCTATATTGGTTGTGTTCTTTAGCGGTTTTATAAACTGGGATCTATTTTAAGTATCGCGGTATTTTAAATTATACTGTTTAAACCGTCTGGCCAAAAGCAAAAATTTTACCCTCTTTTTAGTAGCTTCCGCATGTGTTTGTATGTTTTATCTCTGATTAGAGCACGAGGCCTGACATACGCAATGACTCGACCATTCTGCATCAACACACAACCCAATCCATTCAACGAAGCATCCGAACAAACAACAAAATCACCTGAACCAGAAGGCAGAGCTAACACAGGTGCAGAAGTTAGCTTCTCTTTGAGCAACAGAAATCTGTTCTCACACTGCTCAGTCCAAACAAACCTCTTGTCATTCTGAGTCAATTGCGTCATTGGCTTAGCTATACTAGAGAATCCCTCTATAAAACGTAATAGCCAGCCAAACCCAAGAAACTACGAATCTCAACAACATTCTTGGGACGCTCCCAGTTAACTACTGCCTCAACTTTACTGGGATCCACAGAGTTACCTGCTGCTGAAACAACATGACCTAGAAATACAACTACCAACAAAAACTAGCACTTAGAGAACTTAGCATACAGCTACGAGTCTCGAAGCATCTGAAGAACCAACTTCAAATGCTCTTTGTGCTGCATCGGATCTTAGAGTATACCAAAATATCATCGATAAACACAATCACAATCTGATCGATGAATTCTCTAAAGACTCTATTCATCAGGTCCATGAAAACTGCAGGGGCATTCGTCAAACCAAAAGGCATAACTAAAAACTCATAGTGCCCGTATCTCGTACGAAAAGCAGTTTTCACAGCATCTTGCTCTCGAATGCGCAACTGATGGTACCCCGATCGCAGATCGATCTTAGAAAACACAGCCGAACCCTGAAGCTGATCAAACAAGTCATCGATCCTCGGCAAAGGGTACTTATTCTTAACTGTCGCCTTATTCAACTGTCTAAAGTCAATGCACATCCTCATCGACCCATCCTTCTTCTTTACAAACAAGATAGGCGCTCCCCACGGGGACATGCTAGGACTAATGAAACCCTTCTCCAGCAAACCGCTAAGCTGTACCTTAAGCTCCCTCAACTCAGCAGGCGCTAAAACGATACGGAGCTCGCGAGATTGGAGCTGTACCTGTTACCAACTCAATGATGAAGTCTATCTCCCTATTCGGAGAAAGCCAGGAATCTCCCGCGGAAACACATCCGGGAAATGGTGAATAACGGGAACATCACTAAGCTCTACGCGCGAACAAAAAGATGCATGTAAAGCATAGAACATAAATCCAGAGTTCTCCAACGACAACAGACTAAACATCTCCATCGCAGAGACTAAAGGAATCTTCGATCGAGAATCAAAACCATAGAAGTCCCACTTCTTGCCAGACTGAGGCCTAAAGCTCACAACTCCATGGAAATAGTCCACGGTGGCCCTATATCCAGACAACATCTCCATTCCCACTATGCAATCGAAATCTCACATCACAAGCCTAATCAGGTTGGCTAACAACACGTTCTCACAAAACCTAAGAACGCCATTCAAAAAAATCTCTTGGGAGAACATGCTCACGCCGGCAGGAGTCGCAACAGACACAACCTCACATAAACCAATGGCATGCAAACCATGCTCAACCACAAATGTATCAGCAATAAACGAATGTGATGCTCCTGTATCAAACAACACACGCGCAGGAAAATAAAAAACAAAACAAGTACCTGCGATCACTCCTGTTGGCATGCCCTCCCCTTGCTCCCTCGTCATGGCATTCACTTGGGAAAACTGAGGTCCTGAAAACTAGGGCTGGGAAGACTGTCCAAACCACGAAGGACCAGGCTGCTGAAACGGCCTAAACTGAGGCTCTCCCAATATCTGCTGCTGAACTGGAAAAGAACGACCTCTAGACGATCCACCTCGACTCTACGGTGGGGCAGCGATATGCTGTTATCCAGACAAAGGACACACTCTCGCAAAGTTCCCATACTATCCACAGACATTACACGAACCTTGCACACCTACACACTGCGCTTTAGGATGTCTTCCTCCACACTGGCCACAAACTCAACCTTGGAACTACTGCCACTACTAGAACTGCCCGAGCTAGATGAACTAGAACAAGACTTCTTATTAAACTGACGACCACGAGGTCTAAACCTATGGGGTCCAGGCTTTTGGGCTACCTGCTGCTGGGGTGGGTGGGATGACTGCACAGACTAAGAAGGTTGCACCCCCGAAATCATGGGACGGTTACCTTACACCACTTGCGGCCTAACACGAGACCTATGGTTTTACAGTCCCTCCTCAATATCCATAGCCTTATCCACCTCATCTGCATAACTCGTCGGTGAACCCGGACCACGAGGTCTAAACCTATGGGGTCCAGACTTTAGGGCTACCTGCTGCTGGGGTGGGTGGGATGACTGCACAGACTAAGAAGGTTGCACCCCCGAAATCATGGGACGGTTACCTTACACCACTTGCGGCCTAACACGAGACCTATGGTTTTGCAGTCCCTCCTCAATATCCATAGCCTTATCCACCTCATCTGCATAACTCGTCGGTGAACCCTCCAAAACCAAAGAATACAAATCCTCATTCAGTCCTTCCAAGAACTTATTCCTCTTTTCCCTCTCACGACCAGAAACATGTGGAACATACGTAAGAAGAGAAGAAAACCTCCGGGCATACTCTCCCACGGACAAAGTTCCCTACACCAGGTTATCAAACTCACGCTCCATGGCGTTAACATAGGACTCAGGGACATACTCCTGTTGAAAGACAGGAAAAAACTGTTCCACGAAATCCCCATGCCAGTCTCCTCTAGTGCACGAGAAGCACCTCTCCACCAACGCTCGGAACCTCTCCTAAACTGAAACGTAACCACTCATCCTACGCTCGTCGTCGTACCTAACATGGTCAAACAACCCGGTAATGTGCTGCAACCAGGACTCCGCATCGAAACTAGGCTCATCCCTGTTAAACGTCTGAGGATTCATCCGCTGAAACCTCACCATAACCAGTTCCATATCGTCCACACGGGCTGCCAGCTCATCAACCTCAATCTCAACCTGTCTATCATGACCACGACGAGGAACACTATGCTGCACTTCCTTGTTCTGACCCTCGGATTCTTCCTGAAACTGCCCTCTACCTTTACCCGTAAGTCTAGGTGGCATCTACGAAGGCACTAAGAGGGTAAGATCACAAAACACAAATATCACACAGCAAATAAGCCACATATTCAAGCACATGCAACATGCAACACTGTGCCTATACTCAAGTGTGATCGAAAGAAATCGAGCTTATCCCAACTTAAGCTCTGATACCAAAAATGTCAGGCCTCGTGCACAAACACAAAGTTAACAACGCAAACAATAGCGGAAGAAAATCTAACACTTATGCTAACAGACTACAGAAGGGAGACCACTTCTAGCGTAACGCAAGCTTACACAAGCGGTACCAAACGAAGCATCTTAGCAAGAGGAGTCCAGCGCTTACTTCAATCGGAGCTGTCTAACGTCAACAATCGGAGAAGATAAGGTTCGATGAACAGTAGCTAGGGTATCGCGACAGGATTCGCTATCGGGAAAATATTACTAAGTGTCGGGGAACAATAAAGGGAAACAAAGACCAAGTCCTCTTAAATGCAACTCAAATCTGGTCAAATCCGATGAACAGTTCCCACAGACAACTTAAGTCTCAAAGCTGATTTCCCACACGGATCTGAATCTCACATCAGATATGACTCTACGTCAAAACAGATCCTGACTTATCCAAACGACGTCACACAAAGTCCACTCTCGCATCTGGACACATCACCCGTTACTCAAATCTGAAATGCTAAACAGCATCACAACACTCAGATCCCATCGAAATCTGAAGACCAACGCCTCAAATCTGAATCTCGCCCGCTAAACTAAACGCTTTCGTTCCAACTAATCCAAACGACGTAGTACCACTACCCGCTATAGAAAGATACCAGCTTACTCACATCTTCTTAGCGATACCAGATTCCATCACTACAAATGAGCGCGATCACCCAGCGCTGATCAAAACTCACATCTGAACAGTTCCCGTGGAAATTCTCAAACTCTCTAGATCTGTTTCAAGGACTTATACGGACCCGATAACTAAGACAAGCATACCCACTCTAAGCTGGCTCATCCCAGATCTGTTCAAGCCAGATTTGGTCTATACTAAACCCAATTAATTAACTCAATTAATCTTTCTAACTTCCGGGTCTCACAGTTTACATATACGATAGCTTAGTGTACTCCAAGACCAGATCTGAGCACGCAGACCATATTAGGACGGTGCTTCAAGTTTTGAACAAAATAGTTGTTTTCCAAGTTTAGTAAGTGTGATTTTTGGTTGGGGAAATTTGCATTCTTAGGTCACATTATATCTAAGGATGGATTGGAGGTTGACCCAGCCAAGGTAGAAGCTGTACGTGAGTGGCACGTTCCCAAATCTGTTTCAGAAGTAAGGAGCTTCTTGGGTTTAGCAGGATACTATAGGCGATTTATTAAAGGATTTTCGAAGATAGCTGTTCCCTTAACCTCGCTAACAAGAAAGCAAGTTAATAAGTGTGATTATTTGGTTGGGGAAATTTGCATTCTTAGGTCACATTATATCTAAGGATGGATTGGAGGTTGACCCAGCCAAGGTAGAAGCTGTACGTGAGTGGCATGTTCCCAAATCTGTTTCAGAAGTAAGGAGCTTCTTGGGTTTAGCGGGATACTATAGGCGATTTATTAAAGGATTTTCGAAGATAGCTGTTCCCTTAACCTCGCTAACAAGAAAGCAAGTTAAATATGATTGGACCCCATATTTCCAACTCAGCTTTGATAAGTTGAAAGAAGCTTTGATAGAAGCTCCTGTGCTAACCATGACATCTGATCAAGGAAAGTTTGTCATTTTTACAGATGCGTCCAAGTTGGGGCTTAGGTGTTGTACTGATGCAAAACAACTTAAGGATCATGAGAAGAATTATCCCACGCATGAATTAGAGCTGGCAGCTGTAGTATTTGACTTGAAGATCTGGAGACACTACCTTTATGGGGAGAAGTGTGAAATATTTACAGATCATAAGAGCCTCAAGTACTTTTTCAACCAAAAGGAACTCAATATGGGGCAGAGGAGATGGTTAGAGATGGTGAAGGATTATGATTGTACAATCAGCTATCATCTAGGAATGACCAATGTAGTGGCTGATGCTTTAAGTAGGAAATATATTGGATTAACCCAGCTCACTGTCCAGAGACCATTGGCTTATGACATTGAGAAGTTCGGATCAGAGTTGGTACCCAGTGGTAGTACTGTGATCTTGGCAGATCTCACCATTCGATCAGATCTGCTAGACCAGATCCGAGAAGGATAGATGAAAGATGAGCAGTTGAAGAAGTGGGTTAAACAAGATAGAGAGAGAGGTAGAAATCTCTAAATCTCAGAAGGAGGAATGGTGATATTTCATGACCGGATGTGGATGCCTCAAGTAGACACCCTGAGATCAGATATGATGGCATAAGCCCATACATCCCCCTACTCTGTTCATCCAGGGAGTACTAAGATTTATAAGGATATCCAGAAATTATACTGGTGGCCAGGAATGAAACGAGATATTTCCAGATTTGTCTCAGAATTTTTGACGTGTCAATTTGTGAAAGCTGAACACCAAAGACCAGCAGGAATGTTGAAGCCCCTGCCTATTCTAGAATGGAAATGGGAGAGCATTGCTATGGATTTCATGACTGGTTTGCCCAGAACGGCTCAAGGATACAATTCTATTTGGGTTATAGTAGACCGACTCACTAAGTCAGCTCACTTCTTACCAGTTAAGACAACCTATGATGTGAGCAGATACGCAGAGTTGTATGTGAAGGAGATAGTGAGGCTGCATGGTGTTCCTATTTCGATTGTATCTGATAGAGATCCGAAGTTTACGTCAACTTTCTGGAAGAGTTTACATAGAGATTTTGGTACTAAGTTGACCTTTATCACATCCTTTCACCACCAGACCTATGGTCAATCTGAAAGGGTGATTCAGATTGTAAAAGATCTACGGGCTTGTATTGTAGATTTCTCAGAGAATTGGGATCTAAAGCTACCATTGGTATAATTCGCGTATAACAATAGTTTCCAAGCTTATATACGGATGGACACATATGAATCTCTATATGGTTGCAAATGTAGAACGCCTCTTCACTGGGATGAGGTAGGTGAACGAGCTGGTTTAGGACCAAATGTGGTAGAGCAAACAGCTAAAGCTATTATAAAGATTCAAACGGATGAGAGAAGCCCAGAGCAGACAAAAGAGTTATGCGGATAATAGGCGTCGAGAGCTGAGTTTTGAAGTTGGTGATCAAGTGTTTTTGAGAGTAGCTCCTATGAAAGGAGTAATGCGTTTTGGAAAGAAAAGAAAGCTGAGTCCAAGATATATTGGTCCTTATGAGATTTGGACAAAGTAGGAACGTTTGCTTATCGTTTAGCTTTGCCCCCGCATCTGTCTTCAGTGCATAGCGTATTTCATGTATCAGCCTTGAGGAAATTTATTCCCAACCCGTCGTACGTACTGAGATATGAGCCAATTTATTTAGCACCAGATCAGAGTTACAAAAAAAGACCCGAGAGGATTCTTCTTCAAGAGATTAGGAAGTTGAGGAACCGTAGTATTCCTATGGTTAAGGTGCAATGGTCTAACCAAACAGAACGAGAAGCTACGTGGGAGACCGAAGCTGATGTGCATAGTCGTTACCCAGAGCTGTTTGGTAAGTAAATTTCGAGGACGAAATTTCAATAAGGAGAGTAGAGTTGTAACGCCCCAAGATCCATAGGACCACAATCTTAACCCTTTTATTTTCTAATGGGTCATTTGGATATTTCGAGCATTCAGATTTCAGCTTTTGTTCATTTTATTTTTTGAAACTGATTTCTTTTCATCCATATTTGATACACGGAGCAGAAGGTTCCGGACAGATTTCTCCCCAAGCACAAACTCGAGCAGATTTCAGATTTCGTAAATAAAATGTTTCTTATGGAGCAATTGGTCTCCTTTCAAAAATCTTTTGGCAGATTTACAAATTTAAATATTAGTAGGGAGCTTTTAGCAAATCTTTCTAATAGGACAAGAGTTGGTATGACAACCATTCCTACGCAAGAAATTTGACCTGCTAATAATCATGCTTCCTTATGTGATTGCTTGTGTGAGTTGGAAGCTCATTTTACTTGCCAAAGAGATTTCTTTTGTTCTCTCAAAACTCTCTGGAGCTCGTCGTGGGTGCTTGAGGAGATCTTCTGCAGGATACCGACCGTTCTTCGTGTTTCCAGTTTAAGGCAAGTAAAATCTGATTCTTTGCTACACCATTAAAGCATATATCATTTTTCCTCAGTTCTGTGATTGCTTGCCTGTTTTACGTCCAAGTTATTGCCATGTTTGTGATCTTACTTGGTTTACGAAAATGAACAATCGGGTTCACCGAGTTGATTTCTACTTCAAAACTATTCATCATGTTATGTATATATACTGTTGTTTTAAAACACGGAGCAACACAGATTTGATATTTATGTATGATTATGAAGTTCTTGTTTCTGGTGAATGGCGGCATCTGGAATTGACTCCGAGTAATCGATGATGCTGGTCAAATCGAGATATTGTCCCGATTAGATAGGTAGAGCTGGTATCTGTGGATGTCGTTCGTGATGCTGCAGCACTACTTCCATAGCCACATCTTTTTTTCTACGCTAGCGACATGTTTCTCTTTTATAGTCAAATCTGATTTTCCCATGTCAAATCTGTTTCCCACATCTTAAGTCTGTTTCGTACCTAAACACTGTTTTCTACAGTCAAATTTGTTTTCCCGCTAGCGATACCGACCCTGAAGTCAAATCTGTTTCCTGCTAGCGCTACTATTCTATAGCCAAATATTCTTCAACGCTAGCGATATTATTTCTATAGCCAAGTATGTTCCACGCTAACGACACCGTTCCCATAGTCAAATCTGTTTTAACGTTAGAAATACCATCCCGATAGTCAAATCTGTTTTCTATGACTAAGATCTGTTTTGTACCCGAGTACTGTTTTTGTTAGTCAAATCTGTTTTCACTACAGTGGTATGTTCCCAGTAGCCAAATATGTTGCTCAGTGAGATTTTAAAGAGAAACGAGTTTTAAAAAGAAGTGAACCCCGATGAATGCTGATCTTATTTCGATCAAATGTTTGTTTAGAGGAAGAAATGTTCAGCTTTAAAGGATTTATGGCATAGATAACAGACGGTCATATTGGAAGGGTGAGCAGCTGTCGAAAGAATTAGTTGCCCCTTCATATTGGGCAACATGCCATGCAATAATTGAATTCAGATGTAGCTTGATCAAGCGCCACGGACCTAACGAGAGCTTCTAAGCCATAAATCACAAGAAAATATAGATGAGATCTGGGTTGTTTCGCAAATTTGATGTTTACAAATGAAGTTTATGTTTAACTGACTTCCTTTAAACCACGTTATTTTAAGCTACGAACGTGTCTTCCTGCACTAAGTGATTTTGTTACTCTCAGTTTTACTTGCTGAGCCCGTAGGCTCACTAGCTTTTATGGTGCAGGTGAGACAGACCTGGGGCAGACCGGCGGCGGGAGCTGATCCAGCTATGGTGTGGTGTTTATCGAAGACCGGCGTTTCCGTGTCATAGATATTTTTGTTTTTTATCTTTCTGTCTAAACTCTTTATTAAGATCCATTACAATAATAGTGAATTCATATAGAGTTCCAGTAGTTGTAATACGCATTTTGCACTTTTGTAACATCTGTTATTAAATAAATTGTTTCAGCCGTTCCAATATCTGGCGCCATATTATGTTTGTGTTTGAATTTTGATTTAGTTATAAGAAATACAGCTTATAACAATTCCCATTCAGCCCTTCTTTTCTTTTTATTATTCTTTCGTGACCCCATGAGGATTGGGACGTCACAACTGTGATGCCACTTCACCATGATGTCACACATCCATAAGCTCATACATTAAAATAGGGGATCCCTGGGCCCGGCTACCCGGCTAACTCCTATCATTAAATTTTGTCCCACATCACTTCAATCCCTCAAAATATTTTTCCTTCATGCCTTAACATTTCACAAACTTTCATGATGCATGCATTTCATAAAAATCATGAAAATTTAAAAAAAAAAAGCTTGGCCCATCAATATATATTTAATTTCCTTAAACTTTTCATACTCAAATACATAGCATACTACGTATATAATTAAATATATATTCATGGGCCTATACATTTCCTCGACCCGGTCAAGGACTGGTTCAAGCGACTGGCCCACTAACTCTAAGCCCAAAGTCTCAACTAAACTTAAAATAATACTAAGCCCAACTCAAACTTGGCCCAACAACAAAGAATCACCCCTTTAAAATCATTTGAAAGACTCGGCCCAACACCGTCAAAACAGGCTTAAAACGCATTTAAAATAACGGCTCAAAATCTAAAAATTTGACTTAAAACCTAAATTACTTAAAAATTTAACAATTTAAAATAACTTTTGACTTAAAATCATTGACCCAAAAATCATTTTGACCAAGAATAATTTTGACTTAAAAAATGTTTGACTTGACTCGATAAAATGACTTGGACTTACTCAAGCCAGCAATGCTTACGTCATCCATGCTAAGCAACCACGAAATGCTGACGTCATCAAAGCTGCTAACAGATCTCACCAAAATTCGAAAATATCAAAATTTCGAAAGTCTCCAGAATTTTTCTAAGGAGCGAAATCGACCCGAAAAAGGCAACTCAGGCTTCACAACAGAGATCTAACCCACGAAATCTCTTAATCAAACGATTAATTTACACAATATCCTTAATACAAAAATCAGGTCTCACAGGTTTGACCTTAACCAGCTTAGCTAACATCTTTGAGTCTCTCAGCTGGTTTATTCTTAACCAGCTTAGCTCCGATCTAGTTTCCATAATCAATGCAGTAAGCTCTGGCTTGATCTGGTTGATAAATCCTTGAGCTGATTTGTTAATCTCTTTTTGTCTTCACCAAAACTTATAAATTATCCATCAATTTACCCCTTTTTGGTGATGACAAAACTTGTGCAGAAAAAGAGATTTTATTAATCTATAAATAATTTTTACAAGTACAAACAGCTCTAAAAAACAAATATCTAAGCCCGCCATAAGTCCTTACAGCAACCGTCTCTTTTTACTGCTCTCTGCTTCCCCATTTTTGGCATCACTTATATCCTTAAAGTGATTAACCAATTCCGCTAGCTGTAACTTCACGAAGTCCAAATCACTAGCTATCTGCTGTTGGCTCTCTGTGAATTGACGAACAAGACTGGTTTCCAGCGCTGTCTGGGAAGTGTTCACGCTGGTTACCACCTCATCCATCTTCCTGTAGAACGCTCTTCGGAAAATGTCAGAGTCGTGTTTCATGTACGTCTGATTATACCTCACCATATCAACCTTGGATTCCAGGGATTCGAAGACTCTTTACACCATAACCTCTGAAACAGTATCAAAATCTGCTTGGGGACTAGAAAAATTTACGGGATGCGGACCAGATTGGGTAAAATCCTCTTCGTCTTCGCTGTTATTACTATCTGATGTATACTGTACATTCTATAAACTGGAAGAAAATGGATCCTGACGATCCGCATTATTAGCATTTGAATCAAAAGAATGAGCAGAAGAACTTGAATGTGTTGGACTTGATGGGGAGGAACCAGCTTGAGCCTGACGCTCAACCTCCTGAGCTGGTTGCTCTTATTCCTGAGCCTGTTGCTGCTCCTCGTGAGCCTGATGCTCTTCCTATTGAGCTTGATGCTCCTGAGCTTGTTGCTCACTCATCGTAGTTGTTGTTTCCTCCGTTGGTTGATCTTGAGCCTGGTTCTCAATTTCAAAAACCTGTGGTCCATCTGCCTGAGCCTGGTTCTCCTCTCCCTGAGCCGGCTGCTCAGCTGGTGTGTGGATGGTGAGCTCGCAAACTGAGCCTTAAATTCTGCCAGGAAATGCCAGGAATGATTTTCAAAGATGCAACACGGTCTGTAGATCTCTCAATAAAAGTGATAGGAAGACCGGCTGGCTTGAAATAAACTCACACTCCTCCTGGTTTTATCCAATTCAGCCTCCAATAAACGAATGGACATTAAATCTTGATTAGCTGACGGCTTATCCTTGTGAAACTCTTTCCAGTGCTCAGCTAAAACCTTGCGCATGTGCTGATCAACCATCTTGAACCAAATGAGATCCCTTCTCTGGAGCAACTCATTTACCTTCTCCGTCTCTACCCATGGAAGCAATAAATCTTCAACATTAGCAAACTCTTCCACAAGCTTCATAGACGTAATCTTGTTCAGCCTGTAACCAGTTTGGGACCTGAACCATTGATCGAACAAGTGGATTTGTGGCTCGACCTTGTCCCTTATATCCTGAATAATCAGCAGGTAGTGCTCCTCTACTGGGTTTGGCGATCAAAAAGAGGCAAAACTCCTTTCCCTTGTCAGCTAGGTCAATCTTGGGAAGAAAATGAGTGACCCAGTTAATTTCCCATATCTCCACGGGAGCAAAAGCAGAACATCTAGCTGAAACTTTCCTTCCAACATCCGTTTCTAGTGCAACAGAAGTAGATAAGCCTCAACTAGAATGACAGGAACCGGGGCAGGATTAGATTCAACCTGGTCATCAACAGTAGGCTTGACCAGTTTTGTCCTATTCGTACTCTGTTTCTTCTTTATTTCCAACAGAGGAAGCGACACCGTAGATTCCGAATCAGATGGAGGAACCAGTTTGCGTTTTGCACCAGCTCCATCTTTCTTCGCTGTGCCTAACTTCGCCAAAGTACGCCTATCCTCATCTGAGCTGGTTCCAGATTTGGACCTGGCAGGACCAGGTTGGCTCCCAGCCACTGTCTTTTTCGTCACTGATACCTTCTCTTTCTTCTTCTTCTCCACCGCCTCCTTCTCCGGCCTCTTGTTTGTCAGCGATTGCAGACCATCAGCAGTGAATTTGTTTTCACTAGCTGTATCCCCCGATTGCTTGCTCGTCTCACCAGCTTGAGAAGCAACATTATTTTTCTTCATATAGGTGAGAACCGACTTGTGGTTCAACACCTTTTGGGGATAAGGACACATACTCCCCAAGGTGTGCCTTCACTAGCTTCTCCAATAGTATAATTAGTGACACGAAAAATTCTTGTGATTGCTTGCCAGACATATCGACCATGACAACTAATGTCTAAAACAGAATATGCCCCTAGTTCACCTTCAACCTGGCGCTATCGCCACCATCATCTCAAGCTTCTCCAACGTGACCACATCAAATGATCCAGCTTTGGCGCACAAAGAATTCGCAAATATGTCATGCAGCAGCCGGTATTCCACCTTCATGTCCTTTTTCTTGTTTGGTGGCCTGAATGGAACACTAGTGCAAGGCACCTTCATCTCCGCCACTACCTTGGCCGAAAGATCAGAAAAACTAACCGTTCCCTCGGTCGGATGTTGAAACATCTCCGCAAAGACATCCTTCGTAACCACCATCTTCCGGTTGGCCACCGTACTCACTATCGTCCCAGCGATGACCTTCGCATTTGCAAAAAACTCAATCAAAGCTCCTTCAAACACTGACCCCGAAACACCTAAAAATCCCCTCAGCCCTGATTCTTCAAGCGACTTGAACATCTTCACCATCCCTTCATTTAGCATGGATTCGAAGTTCACCTGCTGAAACAACCCTCTCTACTAATCTATTTATGTAATAATATAAAGTGGAAAGATATTTTAGGGATCTATACATGTATAAAAATATATATATAATTTGTTTATTTTTATTTTTAAATGTAATCAAATTCTAACACATGCATCATCGGGAAAAAGAAAATGAGCAAAGTTGAAACGAAATGAAATAATGAGTTTTAACCATGAAAATATCAAACCCTCTCTCTCGATAATATATCCAAAGCAATAATATATCTCAACATAATCTAACACTGAAAACTCATGCGGAAACGAAAAGGTCGCTCGGTAAGTGCTCAGACTGCAGTCCACTCAAGAGTCATGTCCTCGATCCTGGTCTCAGCCTCATCTGCACAAATCAAGTATAGTGAGTCTAAAGACTCAACAAGTACAAAACTGGATAATAACGAATAATACGTAATACAAGCACATGAATATCATATTTGTACTCAAATAATTTTCTCATCTTAAGTGCGTAAGGAAAAGCATCTCAAACCTTTTACTTAAAAGACCAGCTTGGCTCCCAGCCACTGTCTTTTTCGTCACCGCTACCTTCTCTTTCTTCTTCTTCTCCACCGCCTCCTTCTCCGGCCTCTTGTTTGTCAGCGATTGCAGACCATCAACAGTGAATTTGTTTTCACTAGCTGTATCCCCCGATTGCTTGCTCGTCTCACCAGCTTGAGAAGCAACATTATTTTTCTTCATATAGGTGAGAACCGACTTGTGGTTCAACACCTTTAGGGGATAAGGCCACATACTCCCCAAGTTCTGCCTTCACTAGCTTCTCCAATAGTATACTGAGTGACACGACAAATTCTTGTGATTGCTTGCCAGACACGACCATGACAACTAATGTCTGAAACAGAATATGCCCCCAGTTCACCTTCAACCCGGCGCTGATCGCCACCATCATCTCAAGCTTCTCCAACGTGACCACATCAAATGATCCAGCTTTGGCGCACAAAGACTTCGCCAATATGTCATGCAGCAGCCGGTTCCACCTTCATGTCCTTTTTCTTGTTTGGTGGCCTGAATGGAACACCAGTGCAAGAGAACAACACCTTCATCTCCGCCACTACCTTGGCTGAAAGATCAGAAAAACTAACCATTCCCTCGGTCGGAAGTTGAAACATCTCCGCAAAGACTTCCTTCGTAACCACCATCTTCCGGTTGGCCACCGTACTCTCTATCGTCCCAGCGATGACCTTCGCATTTGCAAAAAACTCAATCGAAGCTCCTTCAAACACCGACCCGAAACACCTAAAAATCCCCTTAGCCCTGATTCTTCAAGCGACTTGAACATCTTCACCATCCCTGCATTATCTATGCTTAGCACAGATTCGAAGTTCACCTGCTAAAACACCCCTCTATACTAATCTATATATGTAATAATATAAAGTGGAAAGATATTTTAGGGATCTATACATGTATAAAAATATATATATAATATTTTTATTTTTATTTTTAAAAGTAATCAAATTCTAGCACATGCATCACCGGGAAAAAGAAAATGAGCAAAGTTGACACAAAAAGAAATAATGAGTTTTAACCATGAAAATATCAAACCCTCTCTCTCGATAATATATCCAAAGCAATAATATATCTCAACATAATCTATAACACTGAAAACTCATGCGGAAACGAAAAGGTCGCTGGGTAAGTGCTCAGACTGCAGTCCACTCTGGAGTCATGTCCTCGATCCTGGTCTCAGCCTCATCTGCACAAATCAAGTATAGTGAGTCTAAAGACTCAACAAGTACAAAACTGGATAATAACGAATAATACGTAATACAAGCACATGAATATCATATTTGTACTCAAATAATTTTCTCATCTTAAGTGCGTAAGGAAAAGCATCTCAAACCTTTTACCTAAAACTCATGCAATACAATTCAGCTCATAAATATAAATATAAAGTCTTTTCTATGAAATCAGTTTCCTGACTGTGGTCCCTCATCTCATTTTTGATATGGATCCCTAGTACTTATCTGATTTCCATACACGTAAAAGTTTTGTTATGTCTCATCGGAATGTCTCCCGACTCTCATAGCCGTAATGTTGGTATGGCTCCCAAAACGTCTTTCGATCCCATACCTTTTAGTTTGACATGGATCGCGAGACGTCTCTCGATCCAATTTCTCGTAATATTACAACCACAATCAAGTCACATCATTCAAAACATTTTCTTTTCTTCTCATTCCTAGCCTCATAATAAATCTCAAATTCTCAAAAATAATTTTCTTAATGTCATAAACTTTCTGGTCATACAATTTCTCATAATGTCCAACTATGACAGTTTAAAAATTTCACATGCTAAAAATCATTTTCTAAGCATTAATTTGTCATAAAAATTGCCAAATCTCATAAATAAAATAAATTTTCAAAATGTTGGAAAAAATCTTAAAATATTTTAATACATCAAATAAAGTCATTCACGAACTTTGGCAGCCCTAAGACTCGAAATCTCAATTTGTACGAAAATGACCCGAACAAGACTCACTTCGAGCGACAAAACGGTAAAAATCATTAAAAAAAAACTGTTTTAAGGGTTTTCGAAAATTTAAATATGCCAAGAGTTCATTCAACCCCCCCTTCTGAACTCTTGCAGCTGTTTCGAACCCATTGATCCTATTTTCGGGACTATCCTAGAAACACCACAACAAAGCAGACGCAGCTGCTGAATACAAGTAATGAATAATATGTTTTTCGAACTGCTTCACAAAGCCAGTTCGTTACAGACTCAATAGAATATGACAGTGAATACAAGATTTTGAGACTGTAAATCCTCTGTTTCTAAACACAGAAACTCGATTCAACAAGGGTGAACCAGAGGATGACTCGAAGGTTTATCTATGAATGCTTGAATGAAGATTCTTCGAGTTGTGAGAGCTTCGAGAGATGGCTTCAAAATGCGATTAGGTCTAGAATGCTTGAGACTCAAAAAGAGCAGAGTGACGGCAAGAGAATGATAGCCAAGATAGTTCTTCAATTCAAAGTCTGGTTATTTATACACTTCGTTCTCAACGATCATTAAATTTCTCCAAAGGAAACAAAATCCCCTTTTTGAATCTCTGTAATTCGTACGCCGTCAATCCTGCTCCACTACATGGTAAATATGCACATCGTCAGAGCTAATTTGTCGATTTCCATTTCTGTGCAAACATCGAATAACGCCCTCTGAAAATGTGTACTATTTACCCAAAATAGTACCGACGTTGTCTCCTTAATTCCAGGCAATTGTACGATCTTGTTGATCTTTTCCAATTTGAGTAATCGATCGTATTTGAATTACTTTGTTTCTTGCGCCTGAAATTCCTTCATCGTTGTTTATGATGTTGCGTCTGGAATATATTTGAAAGTATGCAACTGCTGATTTCCCTAACATATGCGTTATTCCAGCGACTGAATTCTTGTATAACCCAACGACTGATTATAAAACCACTGTATACAACGTCTGAAAGTCAGCGTCTGATATCAATACAACGACTGAATTTGCACTGTATCTAACGAATGTATATGCAAATTACTGTAGTTAGCGTCTGAATAACTTATCCACTGTAGCTTGCGACTGATTATACTTTTCACTGTAGCTTGCGACTGGATAACTGATCCACTTTAGCTTGCACCTGAATATATAAACTCAACGTCTGAATCAATATTCCCTGACTACCTAACGACTGGTTATACACTTCAATGTAGCTAACGACTGATTCTGCGAATCACTGTAGTCGTCGTCTGAATTGCCTGTTGACTGAATACTCAACTACTGTTATCAATGTCTGAATGTCTAGATTTATCTTATCTTATTTTGTTATCACCAAAACTATAAAGTTTATCCTAACAATTTACCCCTTTTTGGTGATGACAAAACTTAGCAGCCGAAAGACTAAAAAGAATGAGCAAAAATAAGTTGCACAAAACGTCTGCTGAAAACATAAATTTCATTGACTGAGAGATAGTACAAAAGATCTACTGAAACTATCTTCTCCTCTTGTAAGATCCACTCCTATTCCATCTGCTACTACCTTCACTACCCCTTTCTCTGCGTCTATCAACGTCAATAAGTCTGTCAACAATGCTTGTGGTTCTAACATTATCACCACCAACACCTGTATTTCCACTGCCTCTATTTTGATCATCAGGTGGTGGTTGAGGACCTCGGCTGCTACCTTCCCCCTTTTTGTCATTACCGCCCCTATTAATATAATTGACAAGCTCGCTCAACTGGTCTGTAAGAATATTGTGATTGGCCTGTGCCTGTGCCTGAAAATCCAGAAGTTGGTGGGAGATAGATTCCTTGGTAGCCTCAAGATCCTTCTCAAGGGCTGCAGAAAACTCAGTAGGAACAACTGCTAATAATATCTGATTATCTGGAGTGGAATCCAAAGAAATATCATCTGCGTTAAAGCGCATCGGAGAATCAATGTGAGTTGGAGAATCTGGTCGCTGAACAAATCTATCTGTACAACAGGATCAGAAACTGAAATAGATGGCACTGAATAAGATTCTATATGTACACTTGGTTGTTCAGACTCTGCCTCATTGAAAGACTGAAACAATCATGCTGCGGAGATGGAGAATGATAAACTGTTGACCCATTAGAAGAAACTAAATCATCCTCTGCAATACTCTGTACATCGGAATGACTGAAATAACCTACAAAATTGTTAGAATCTATACCATGCTGAACAATACTACAAAAATGATTTGGTAGTTTCTCGAGAACGTCTACAACAGAGCTGTGAACCACAATATTCCTGCAAAGATTCACTGACCCAACTGGTAGTAGACTTCCAAGCAGAAAAAATTGAATAACTTCCACACAGATTTCACCCCAAAGAGTATGAATAGCCCTTGACATAGGTGCCCTCGAGTCAACGTCTTGGACTGGTTCAATAAGAACACAAAGCGGGGCAAGATCATCGATGTAGGGTCTTTGAGGCAATGCCTCCCAGTTCCTGGAGTTTACTGGGTTTGTGATAGGTCTCCAGTAGTCAACTCCTTCCAGTATAAGCCACGACCCATCCACCATGATTTTTGATCGAATCCAGCACTTGGAAAGAATAGAGCGATGATTGTGAGGTATAAAGAAGCTTTGATCAATGTTAGAGCCCTCAAAGAGACTTGAACTGGACGGTCGTGTCCACTCCAGCTGGTGCTCTCTCATATGCCTCAGCAGTTCTTTTAAGGCAAAGTGGTGAGCAGCAATCAGTAAATTCAATACATTGAGATCAATTGCTGAAGTTGGCGTACCAGAGACAAAATTCCGCCGCCTGGCTTCTATAATATTTCGGAGTAACAGTTCCCGATATTTGTCAATGATGAGCATCCTCCGCTGAATGGCAACAAAACTTGATTCTGTCTCTGCCCAAGAAAGAATATGCCCTTCTTTGGCATATATGTCCTCTGATTGTAAAGTTGCCAACTTGCGTAAGCTGAAGGAACTAACAAAGACAGAGACATCCTCAATTACCTTTTCCTGCAACTGAACCAAAAACTCAATATCAGCACAAATCAAACAAAATATTTCTCAGGCCGGATGCCCCTGAACATGATCTTCAACTAAGATCCCCTTTTCTTTATCATAAGCTGCAATCTGCGGTAGACTGGACTTATATGCATCAACTTCTATGAACTCAATCCCCTGTCCAAACGTGATTTGAGTGATGTTTGGAGCAAGAGCAGAAGGAAGAGATGCATTAGATGGTATTTGAGCCAGATGCTCCTCTATGGATAACAACTCATCATTAGTCGTTATTTCTTCTGCCACTGTTTCAGAACCGTGGGGCTGATCCCATTCATCTGGAAATAATTGATCAGTTGGTTTATCAGTGATAATATCCTCATCTGTATCACTTGATGTTGCCGCTGGTTCATCAATTTTACGGCCATAGAAATTTTCATATGCAAGAGTGAACCAATTTTCCGATTCATCAGCTTTATCAGCTGTGTGCACCCCCACATCAGATGGACCAACATCCATCATCCTGAGTTGCAGTGATTAAGGCTAGTTGATCAAGCACTTGTTCAATCATTGTGTCGGCATCATCAGTGGTAGCCATCACAGCTGGTTCAACAATACTTTCAACCACTGTCTCATCATGAATACTGTCATCTGCTGTCTCAACTTTTGTTTCTTGTACACCAGTCGCAGCATCTGCAGCTGGTTGATCTTCAACACTAGCAAGTTCAACCTCTGCGGCTGGTTGTTCAGCAGTAGTTCCACCAACAATTGTCTCACTATCAACAATTTCAGCTGATTGGTCCTTAACAATGTCATCATC
>KV004522.1:63666-82554 GCA_001598015.1 Dorcoceras hygrometricum | reverse complement strand
GAATACACAGCGACTATTAGATGTGTTTCATGATTGCCGTCATACCCACTATCACATCTAACATACGCTTCAGTGCATTTTAGGTCTTTACTCAACACAATTGTAAATCATTACACGCATAATGAAAGTAAAGAATGCCATATAAGAAAATGCGAATATCATATATAAAGATTGTTTGTACAAGAGTCTATAAAACCCACACGCCACAAGTTGGCTAGTTGGGCATCTACTCTAACATATCCTTACCATGTGTTAAGAACTGATGAAGTAGAGTTCGATCAGACCTTAAGTTATGTTGAGTATCCGGTAAGGATTCTGGACAGAAAGGAGAAACAACTCAGGAACAAAATCATTCCCTTGGTGATGGTTCAATGGAGTAAACATGGAAGAGAAGAGGCTACTTGTGAATTAGAAGCAAATATGCGACAAGAGTGGCCTCATCTGTTTGAGCATACTGGTTATTCCATGTGATCTGGTTTGTATTTGATTTCGAGGATGAAATATTTTCTTAGTGTGAGAGAATTTGAGGCCTTGGGTTAAGACTTAATTGGCAATGGTTCGTATTAAAGGCGAGCAAAATTGAGAGCTGAATGTGAGCTGGAGCCAGTTTGGGGTGTTCTAAATGCCGTGAGTTGAGGATCAGCTTAGAGGATTGTATTGGTTTGAGTACGCAATCTGGTTTGAGGTAAATTAAGTGTGAGCTAATTGAGTGGACCATATCCGGTGTAATCTGATTAGGAAGTACTGTGCTTGTGCAAAGCCACATGCTGATATAGTGTATCAGCTTGGACGCGAGTTGTTCTGGGTTATGCGGTCTGAGTGCAAGCTGAACTGCTTGCATGAATGCTGAGATGATTTGCTAGCACGAACTGAATCAAGCACGGTTTGCTAATATGATGGAACAGTGCTAAAGTGGATCGAACCTGATCGATCTGTGTTAGGCTGATCGAGTTATGTACTGATAGAGCTGTGCTGATCTGGTATGGGGTGAGCTGATCTGGTGCAAGCTGAGCTGGTCTAGTAGTACTGTACTATTGAGCAGCACGTGCTGGTTGGAGTAGTGTGAGCTAATCTGATGCCTTAGCTGTAGAGCGAAGCATGCTGATGTTGCCCGTGTTGTTTGGAAGTGCTAAGCTGGTTGAGGGCTCCATGCTGGTCCGTTAGTCCTATGATGTTGGCGCTTAAGCTCTGAGCTGATTTGTTGACGTTGTGCTGAGTTTGTAACGTATCGATTTGGTAAGTACTGAATGGAGAGTCAGATTAGAGTAGTACTGGACGTCCCGAGCCGATATCAGTTTGGAGGCCTGAGCTAGTCGGTGGTTACTGTAGATCAGGTCGCGGGAACTTAAGTTGTATATACTTAGATGTTGACCAAGCGTTAGTCATTTTTCGACACTTGGATATTTTCTTTCGCCTCGAGAGCTCGAGTCGTTACCTTCTTCACGAAACCCTTATTACTGTTTATCGAACCTTATCTTCTCCGATAGCCGGCGATAGATGTCTCAACTTGGGGCAAGGTTGGTGCCTTTGGGTTTCTCACTTCAAACCCGTCTTTTCCCTACCAATCTTGGAGCCGGTGATTGGTCGGAAGATAGAGTGCGAAGATGGTCGAAGCATACGAATTTTCACGATTTCCAACAAGTTGTTCTTCGGTTAAGGTAGCGACTTCGGATAAGTGCTATCCTTCGTTCTTAGCTTCGTTTAGCCCGTCAATATATATTTAATCATTTCCTTTAAAAACATTGACGTACATAGAATACTACATATATAATTAAATATATATTCACGGGCGTCTATATTTTCTACTCTTTTCAAGGACTGGTTCAGGTGTCTGGCTCACTATAGCTAAGCCCAAAAAGAACCTAAACTTAACTTAAAACTTGAGACTTAGCCTAATACATGACTTGGCCCAAAACTTTAAAATTAACCTTTAAAATTTCTAAAATACCACATCCTTTACTAAAAGTCAACTATTTAAAATTTTGTCTAAATAAAGATCAATTGACCAATTTTTACTAAATAAAATCCCAAATGCCAAAATTTTGACTTTAAAACTTGAAAATAAAATATTAGGTCCAACAATAATAAAAAGTTTGACTAGATATTTGACTTTAAAACATTGGACCAAAATAATCTTAAAATTGGACCCTATACTTTAAATGAATTTTAAAAATTTTATAAAATACCCACTCCTTCACTTTAAAATCAAACATTAAAATTTGACAAAAATCTCATATATCAAATAAATTCTAAAAATACTGGAAAACATCTTAAAATATGCTTAAAACATCAAATAAAGTCATCCATGAACTTTGTCAACCCCTAAGACTCGAAATCTTAATTTTCACAAAAATGACCCGACGAGACTCACTTCGAGCGACAAAACGGTAAAAATCATTAAAAATTCATTTATTAACCAAATCACTTCATGTTTCGACCCACATCACTCTAACTCATTCCACTAGCCATTGGAATAAACGAGACTCAAAAATGATTCAGGACATGACCAACCCGACGCCCGCAAATTCACTGTCCATGCGCAGACTGCAACCAGGACATGTGCTAGCCATAAAATTCGTAACTAATTCGTTCCTTGACCAAATTGATCCCCGTTTGGACCTACATGAGCCTAACTCAATGATATATCTCTGAAATCAATCTTGACCACACAGACCACATAGAGCGACTTACCCGCCAACAACTCTACTGTCGAGTACAGATGACAAGTCAGGATACTTGCTGATCATAAAATTCATAACTAATTCATTCCTTGAGTAAATCGCTTCTTGTTTGACCTAGATGATCCTAACTCGATGTACTAACTACCTGGATTACCTTTGGACCAAATCCTAGCCCCATGAATCGCCCATGACCGAAGCTTCATAAGAAAAGAATCAAATACGTGTTAAAATCGTGATGCATGCATGATCTTAAACAACAAACATAGATCTAATCAATTCACATAGAAATCATGCACATCCTTTTAAAAAAAGTATACTATGATTTAAATGGTGAGAAAAGGATAGATATGACATGCCTTTAATGGAGAACAAAGAAGATCTGCGAGTTACCGACGTGTAGGACGCGAGATCAGGACAAGACCGCCTTGGATCACCAAAAGCTTGCAAAATTTCGAACTTGGGGGAGAGGGGAGTGGCTTGAGGCGGCTAGGAGAGTGGGGAGGAGTACGGTTTTCGAATTTGGGGTGAAGGGGAGAATGAGTTGTGCCAAAAGACCCTACCAATGGTTTAATTAAGAAAATTAATGAATTTGCCAATTCTATCCCTCCACCCAATTACAATGTTAATCAAAACGCTAACTCATGCTTTAAAATCTCTTATTTTCGAAATAAAAGGCCTCTTCGATTTTAAAATACATTAAAGTCCATTAAAACAGCCCGTATAAGCGAAAAATGGGTTCCCCTAAAAAATAATCATAAAAACCCCAATTTTCGGAAATTTGCTACTTGAAAATAATAAATTTGTTCTTAAAAATCTAAGGATTTAAAAATCTCAAATAATTTTCATCTCGTTCGTCCCTAGTCTCGTCCACGCGTCCGTAACTCAACAGGTTAAAAACAGACCATACATATCATGCAACATTAAAACTATAAGTAAATCACATAAAAGGGACATGTAATTATCTAAAATAATTTTCCCCCTAGTCATGCACTCATTTCTACGTATTCAGGAATTTCTAGGCGTTACAGTCAGCTAGTGGAGCCCCTTAGATGTTGATCGTGTTTCCCAGTTATCGCACAACATATATATGTGCTCCTGAGTCGATATCAGGGGATGTTCTTAGTAGTTGTGGTTATTTGTTGAACCTTATCTATGTGTGGTTTACTGTTGACTTCTGTATTAAATCTATATTATGGATTATGCATACTTTAGTTCAGGCCCAGAAGAAAAAAATTTAACCCGTTTTTAAACTTCCGCATTATTTTGTTAATTCTGTGCTTAATTATGATATTAAGAGCACCAGACTTGACATTACTAGTATTTTTGAAACCGAACCAGACCGACCGGTTCAATCGAAAACATGTTGTTGGTCCGCTCCGAATCAAGTAAAAACCGTTTTCCATAGTTGATCTGTCAAGAACCGATTGAACCGGTAAGAACCGATTGAACCTATCAAACCGGTCACAAACTGGTCGAATCGATTAACTCGGTTTTCAATTTTTTTTATTGTTTTGTGAAGAAATAGTTTTCTAATATTACCGGTTTGAAATTTTTTTATTGTTTTTTGAAGAAATCTTTTTCTAATTATTTTAAAATATAAAACTAATGTTGGTTATGTATTTACATAAATACTAAGAATTGAATTTGAACAAATAAATATATTTTATCTACGTAATATATATATAATTTTATTTTTGAAAATTTAAAACATATTATTAGTTATATTATGTTAAATTTTATTAATAAATATTATGACTATTCGACCATCAGTTGAACCGGTTGACCGTTTTTAAAAGCTAGACCGATTCGGTTACCACAAAACTAAGGGTTATATACTAACATGAAATATGTCGATGAGGCGACTTAACCCAATACAACGCAAGTATGAAAAATAATATTTGTAAACAAAAAATAATTTTTGGTCATGGATTGAGCCTGATTGAATATAAGTAACAATAATCAATAAGAAGATCACATATGAGTTATTCTCAACATGAAACTGTCAATGAGGTCTGACCAATAGTTAAGGTTGATATCTGAAACTTACTTGTTTTAGGTTCAATTCTCGGATATCATTTTTCTATTTTATTTAGTAGATTTAATTAGTTATTTGTACTTTTGTTTTTCAAGATTAGCGAGGCTCATGTTTACATTCAAATTGGTTGTCTGATATAAGAAAGGTTTATATTTACATTCAAATCCATCAAAAGTGCAGGTTATTATACTTTGTCAATAAAAAACATAAGAAGGACGTTACCAACTTGTTTTTTTTTTTCATTTCTTTTTTTTTTATTAAGAACAAGTTTTAAATTTTTCCAGAATAACGTAATCAGATTTTGGAGTATTCCGGATTCCGGTACAAGTATTTTATTTTATTCCAAAGTTCCAAAAAAAGGTAGGTGAAATATTCTGTCATCCATTTAACTAAAATACAAAATTCTTACTCTGAAAAAGGAATGACAAAATTCTACCATCATTTGTAATATTACCTTACGGGTCCTGCTCCTTCAGCAAACAGCCCTCCGTCACAGACGGAGCTTGTTAGTTCGTGCGTTTCCGCGGAGTAAATGTTTGGTATGGATTGGGGAAGGAAGCTCTCCCGAGGGAGTCTTGTAAGACCATTTTTAAAGAATAAAAGGTGGTGGTTCTGTAGCGGCAATGTGGGCTTGCGCAGGGGAGTTTCGGCTTCGGCTCCGGCTAAGCCAGTGTTGCCGGATTTTGATTATGAGCCGAAGCCTTACAAGGGTCCCCTAGCTGAAGAGGTTTTAGAGAAACGAAGGAAGTATTTGGGTCCCTCGCTTTTCTATTATTACCAAAAGCCTGTAAGCCCATTTTTTCTTTAATCGCATGCTGTGTGTGTTTGTGAGTTTGTTCTTTTCCCCTGTTTTGGGTTTGTTTTCACTTTGTGAATCGATTACTGGTTTAGCGAGTTAAAGAATGCAGACCGATTTCTTCTGGAGGAATGCACATTCGTTTTGATGTTTTTCTTTCTATGTTGTGACATGTACTGACCAATGCTTCCCAACTGCGTGTCCATTCGGTTTTCGTGTGTTCTTTGATGGAGTTATGGTTTTAGTAAATGCATGTTGACTTGCTAGATTTTTGCTTTTCACAGCTCAATATCGTTGAGGGAAAAATGCAGTATTTGTTCGACGAGAATGGAAGACGATATCTTGATGCATTTGCAGGAATTGTTACAGTGTCTTGTGGTCATTGCCATCCTGATGTGTTGAATGCCATTATGGAACAAAGCAAGCTTCTTCAGCATGCAACCACCATTTACCTACATCACGCAATAGCTGATTTTGCAGAGGGTCTGGCATCTAAAATGCCTGGAAATCTGAAGGTCTTCCTACTTTATACCTTTTGATTTTTCATGACGTGGTGGGGCTTCTTAATTATTTTATTTTTATCTATTAAGAGATCTTTGAGTTTTATCGAATGTCATGTGGTTTAAAGAATGAATGAAAGTAGTTCCTGGCAAATAAATGTGTTGTAAGGTCTTCGTAAAACCTTTCGTTCATGTTTTCCTTCTTAATCCGAAAAGGTAATGTGCCACTAATTTCCCACTATGGAATCCATGATCTAGATATACACTTACTTAGCTTCACCTCACAAGAGTTAGAACCGTGTACCATAACTAACCCTTTTTGTATTTGGACCTTGTCTATTCTGATTTATCCAGAAAGGTAATGATTAATCTTTGAGATTCATTAGATGATGGAACCCTTATCTCTAATGGCTGTTTTTCTACTCCAAAATATTTTCTGGTGTTATTATACTTTCCTTACTTGGTTACTGGTATACCAGTCCGTTGCAACATTTTATGAATTCAGACCTTTGACTCATGATTGAGTTCTTGAAAGGCAGGTTGTGTACTTTGTTAATTCGGGGACTGAAGCGAATGAACTTGCTATGTTGATGGCTAGACTATACAGTGGCCATCTTGGTATGATTGCCTTAAGAAACGCATATCATGGTGGAAGCTCTAACACTATTGGACTGACAGCTCTTAACACGTGGAAGTACCCAATTCCTCAGGTTAGTTTCAGATTCAGTTAACTCAGTTTTGGCTAGACATGCCTAAAAATTTTATTTCACAAACAAATATATGTTTATTTGTTTTGAACATCATATAAATTGAAGCTCTCACAAGGAGTGCCCCTTTATATGTTCTATTTAATGAAACTTTACAGGGAGAAATCCATCATGTTCTGAATCCAAACCCATATCGTGGAGTGTTTGGATCTGATGCCAGCCGTTATGCTGAAGATGTACAAGACCATATTGATCATGGTACTTCTGGAAAAGTTGCTGGATTTATTGCTGAGACAATTCAGGTTCATGGCAATCTCTTCTGTTTCTTATCTTGCAAAACTGTGTTTGGTCGGGTATATGTGTTGAGTGCGTAGCACTTGATTATGCTCTTTTAAATACTTTCTTACCACAGGGTGTAGGTGGAGCAGTCGAATTAGCCCCTGGATACTTAAAATTAGTTTATGATATTATTCGTAAAGCTGGTGGTGTTTGCATTGCTGATGAAGTGCAAACAGGCTTTGGTCGCACAGGAAGCCACTATTGGGGCTTTGAAACCCAAGGAGTCATTCCAGATATAGTTACCATGGCTAAGGTGTTTGGTGGCGATTCTATCTACTATTCTTCTAGTTCATCTTGAGGCCATCTTTCCTTTTAGCCATCTTTGGCAATCTTCCTGACTCATTTGACCAACTCTGTGAAATTACAATGGCCAGGGCATTGGCAACGGTTTGCCTCTAGGTGCTGTTGTAACAACTCCTGAAATAGCTAGTGTTTTGGCTCAAAAAATCCAATTCAACACCTTTGGAGGCAATCCCGTATGTTCAGCTGGTGGACTTGCAGTGATCAGAGCTCTTGATAAGGAGAAGCGTCAAATTCATTGTGCTGAAGTTGGTGAACATATGATTCACCGTTTGAGAGATCTTCAGCAAAAACATGACAGTATTTCTCTTTTCATGAATCTTTTAGCAGTTGTCATGTTCCTTCAGTTACGATTGTATGGGATGTCCTTAGGAGATAACTAGATGCTCCAGTTAGACGACGTGAGGCTTACCGACATGCAAATCAAAAGAGGATGAGGGTGGCCAAAAAAGACGTAGAGTAATGATAAAACAAAATAAATTCCTTCTAGGAATGAATGTAGGTATAACATGGGATAGAGCTCACGGACATCGAATGGTCCATATAACTTACCGTACTTGGATGGTGGGGTGAAGGTTTGGTGGTGGTGGTGGTTGTCATCTTGCTTCAGAATTTCAAAAATTTCTGCTATTAAAACAAAATTTAAATTCTCAACATTTCAACTAGTAAGAATCTTCAAATTACAGTAACTAATATTATATATGCAAAATTTCACCCAATTTCAATACCAAAGAATTTGTTTCTTGTAAATTCATACTGTTTCATTCCTGATATCAATTTGGGTGGTTTTTCTGAAGAAGTAGGTAAATTTTTGCCCATGGTTGATTAATTCACGTATAACAAGAATTTGCAGGATATTGCTATGAGTTTTCCCTATTTAACAATGTTCTTTTTGCTGGCAATATATATGATAAAAGTTTGCTGGAATTCTTTTATATTACAGTAATAGGTGACGTGAGAGGCAGAGGCCTAATGATTGGGATAGAACTAGTGACTGATAGGAAGCAGAAGACGCCAGGCAAGGCAGAAACTGCAGTATTATTTGAGAGTCTTCGAGGTACGTAAAGCATCCGAAAGCAATCTCTTAATGGGGAATAAGAGATGGCTTTATGTTTTGCTATACCATGTTAAGGAGTTTGTTTTTTTTTTAATTGCAGAACTTGGTGTCTTGGTTGGTAAAGGTGGACTGAACGGGAATGTTTTCAGAATAAAGCCTCCCATGTGTTTTACCAAAGATGATGCAGGTAGCCATATATAATTGTTACAATCTCTTTTGGTTCTATGAGAAATTGTGGGACGGTTAGTAAGATAATGTTTGGAAGAGCTTTTAAGAAATGCTTCCAAGCTGCTAGTTAATCAAATGCTTTGAAAAATGTGCATAGAAGTTGAGATGCACCTCCTAAAAGCTTTTGCAAATATTATCTCTGAGAAGTTGATCCATGTGATGGATTAGTATGTTGGTCTCCCGTTCTGCACTCGAATTTACGACCAAACGATGGTACATGGGGTTGATCATTTCTTTCTGTAACTTTGTTTCATGATATCCTGCTGCTTTTTTTTCAAGTTTCCAAACATTGCTGTTTGTGCAGATTTCCTAGTTGATGCAATGGATTATGCCATGTCAAAGTTGTGAAGAATCGTCATCGAACGTAGACGATGAACAAATCGAACCCCATCCAAATAACAAATTTTCACTTTGCGAGTAGGAAAAAATTGTCCGAACTCCTGCAGAATTCAGATCTGTTTTCCGCTGAAAGTTCTAGAAAATGCGTGTTAATAAATAAGTCAACATTTGTGTTTAATGCATAGCGCATGTTTTCTACATATAGTTTTCCAGTTAGTAACATTTTGCTACGCATTGGCATGATCAGACCATGCTCTTGGACATAGTGTTTACAACATCTTATTTCAAGTGTTTTTGAGATTCAACATATAATTTATAGACATTTCATTTGACTAGAAGCTTGAGGTATTTAAAATAAACTCTCGTAAACAATATCTCAGCATCATGTATAGTCCCGAATTCAACACCCAAGAATACTTGGCGCTTCTACTCGAATCGAACCAATCCGAAGGAATGTCTGCACAAGCTTCTCTTTGCGTACCAATGAACACAACCATATATGGAAATCCAACTCTTTCAGACTTCAAAATTATTCATGAATATGGTTTACACAGGACAATTACAGGCACAAAATGGGAGAAAAAGGAAGCAATACAGATAAAGAAAATAATCAAGTATTTGCACACTTCCGTTTGAGAGGCTACCTAATTATATCCACACGACTCTAATCATGGGAAGCAGCAAGCTAAAAATCTCCAATATATCATACGCTACACTTAAATTTATCTAATGCAAGAAGTGTGTGACTAGGTTGGCTCGACGGGACGAGAGGACCAAAGAGAACTTAAAGCTCGTAGACGCTGCAAATACTCCCCTAATGCGAGTAGGCCTCGGGCAGCTTGGCGAGTCTCCAGAATACGAGAGATCTGCTGCAGAGTTTCTTGCCTAAGATGATCTGCCTGTTTTCAGGATCAAAAGGAAAGTGAACAGTATTTTTAGGCAGTTGCAAAAGATGATTTATCGTTTTAAATAAAATATCATTTTATTATACTATAAAATATACAAACAACAACTTTCAATAGTGTATTTTTCGTATATTAAAATTTTAAACTATAGTATATATTGAATTATAATTTTAAAAAAGGGTAACAATTGATATCCCAAAGCTGGTAAAACAAATTAAAGAGAAAAGGTTAGAAACAAATCTGACCATAGTTCCAAGCCGGTATGATTTTCTTGGCTCTCTAAAGTTGTATTTAATTTACTAAATGGAATGTTAATTTTCTTAAGAAATAAAATTAAACATCGAGTTAGTAATACTATAAATCTCACAATTTCCGACAGTGTATTTCGTATTATAAACTTTAAATTCTGTATTAAAATAATAAAAAGGAAAAACAAATATCCTGGAAACAAATTTTAAAAAAAAGAAATGGAAAAACAAATCTGACCACAGTTCCAAAAACCGATGATTTTGGTTTCAATAGAAGGTGAAAAGAAAACAAATTACCATACTTTTTGGGAGAAGTTTCGGTTCCAATTCCCATTATGACTCAAATCGATTTTAACATAAGTTTTTAATCTTTGGCATTTTAATGGTGAGAAAAAAAGTAGCAATTTCATTCTCGAGATTATCAAACTACCAACTCATCTAACTTTAATTATATCATTCTACGACAAATTATTTCTTTGGGTGTCCTCAAAACCACAAACGCGCAACGTGACAAGGTGGGTTCACAGCTAGGTTATTTCTTTGGGTTTTTCCGTTTTAGGAACTGAACCACACCTTACTCCGTTCACTTCAACTTAAGATTCCGTTCCGACAAGCTTTTGAAAAACGTTTTTAATATTTTTAAAATTAAAAAAAAAATTAAAATATATGTTTGAATAAGATTTTTATAAAATATTTTTTAAAAAAACTGATTTTGAGTTACACTTTTTAAAGAATAAATAGAAGATATTTTATAATGTTTTTTAAATACAAAATATAAATAAATTTTATACATATTATCAATTAATTTCTTTTTATTAGGTTAATTATTTGAATATTATTTTAATACAACTTCTTAATTATAATTTATTTTCTAAAATAATTATCTCAATATTTTTTAATTTAAAATTTTTTTTATAAAATAGTTGTCCAAAAAATACTTAATTTTAAAAAAAGTTTCAAAATATTTTTCAAGATTGTTTTAATAAAAACTTTTATAAAAATATTTTTAAAACATTTATCCAAACGGAGCCTAAATTTTTTAAAAACTTTAGTAGGTTCCATTCAGGTTCGGTTTGGTCGTGGTTTTAAGTTTCTAGCCAAACAACGTCAGACATATTGGAATATCTGAAAAGGAAAATATCATTTATTCCTTTATATTACCCCTTATGAAATTAATGGTCTTTTGAATCCATATGTTTATAGAACTCAGGCCTAAAACCCCATCAAATTGGGCAAATATGCCTGGCTTTTTACATATTTCACAGATGCAGTACATGCAATTTTGCCCAGTTTGAAAATGAGTTTAAAAAAAATAAAAAATGTGAGTGTGGTTTTAAAACAAACATAGCATATCTGTTTGAAAAGTTTGAAAGCATGCAGCCTAATTGGGGGCTTTCGAAAATTGAAAACATAAGAAAGCACAAGATATTACCTGACCAACAAACCTTACCAGAGCTTCCAACTTCTCTATGGCAGCACTAATCTGCGGGAGGTAGTTCCCCTCACCTAGTCGACCAGCGCCAATTGCTTCGGCTACAATGTTATGTAGTTTTTCCATTCCCTGAGACAATGCATCTTCTGCTTGCTGGCAATTTTGTCTAAGATTGCAAATTTCGAAGCGTTGCTGTTCGGAAATGGGCTCTAGATGTGGTAATAGAACCTGATGATAAACACAAGTCTTCAAGCAATCACTATATCAATTCCTAGAGTCAAGAACACGATAAATATACTGTTAAACTAGCAGCAAGTGCCTTGACGGTCTTGTGTTCTGAATATCTATAGCCACAGTGAATCAAAACTCCGACTTATTAGGACAGTGATATACTGTCTGTATCTGAATTACATTGCTATTAACATTATTAACTCTTAGTACAAGGACAAGTTTTTTATTCTTAGAAATGGTATTGGAGTCGAGACCAATATTTGATTCCTGTCACTTGCAAATAAACAATTATAGGTCTTACACAAAATACAAGATTGGCATTGCACTTCTACAACCGCTTCTGTTGTAGTAGCAAGTCCTCAATCCTTATACATGGATGTACTTTCTTGAAAGCAAAATATCGAGGTGCTAAAAAGGCGCAAAATATTCTAACACAATAAGAAGGCATGTTATCATCACCTTTAAGAGTTCCGAAGGCCGAAAGCCCCCAATCCAAAAGAAGAACCGTTCGGCCGATGTTTTCCACATGCCCGACATGAGATAGAATACATCAGCCTTAGCAGCTGTTGCTTTCATTGTGAAGAGATCAGTATAATGCCTTAATCCACGCTCAACGAAGACCGACAGTTCCATATCTCCAACATTTGATTGTAAAGCATTTCTTAAGTCGGATATTTTTATGTTCTGTTCTTCCACCCAGTGTCCATACTCCATCTCAAACGCAGTAATAGCTTCATGTTCAAAGAACGGATATCAACACATTTGGTTAAGGAAATAACACATTAGGTGCATGTTATTATTACAAACCTGGGTTTATGGTTTCGGAGTAGCCCAGCTGACTGGTATCTAAACCTCCACCTGCATATAAACCCTGCAGCAAAAAATAACTCCCTTTATGTGTGGCTCCGACGTTCAGCAAGCAATATAGATAACAATGTAAAATATACAGCTGGTGTTTCCTTCTATACCTGTTGTCTGGCTCGGTCGAGCTCTTGCTCTAATTGAAGAAGTTTTATTTTACTATTCTCCAATTGCTGGACGTAAGCCTAAAAAGTAAAATTCTGTATCAGTGGAATAAGTTTATGAGGCTGTAAAAGTGTGGATATATCTTTTGACAAAGGACAACATTGAAATGACATCTAATACCTTTTTACGAAGTCGACTCTTTCGAGCAGCCTCACGGTTTTGAGCTAGGCGTCTCTGTACCTGAAACGATAATTTACTCAGTTTTGTGGCCAATGATGAAGAAATTTAATGTCGACATAACAATTTTAATGATACAAGAGAAGCCTAGAGTTTAGAAAATGATAGAACACTCTACCCAAGCACACATGTACAAATACTCAGTAATGCAATAAGAATGTTTGATCTCTTGTCGAAACAAAACCAACAAAAACAATGAAACTAAGAAACTGTCCACCCAAGTTTACCTTATCAGGTCGCCTACTTGATTCTTGATCATATTTACTGGAAGGTCCAACGGTTCCGTGTGAAGTCTCCTCCGACTGGAGATACAGATAAGAATCAAGTTAGCATATATGTAGCACAGTCCTAGCAAATAGAATACACATAGTAATGACAATGACTAGATTCAAACAGAACCTGATTGTCCAGCTTGCCTTCTATCTCTAGAATCAATGGTGGAGAAGTGTCATCGCAGTTACTATCTTTGAAATCTCCCCACATAGCCATTTGATGGATAGGCTCATATATGCCCATCCGTCTCGAAGGAACAAAATGGGTCGACATAGAATTCATTTTATTGCAACTGCGTATAATTCAAAATCAATCAGGAACTCCCTTTATTTGATCGCTGAATCAATAAGAGATAAGGGACATACAGACTAGTCTAACTACATGACAATCACGAGGAAATCGAAAAAAAGAAAAGAACAGAATAAGCGGCTCAAGTTTTGCAACTGACGCCTTAATCCAAGCTCAACGTGTGTACCTATTCTCAATTTATCTTTCATCTTGACAAAAATTGCAGAAGCTTTGACAATGCAGTCAGCCATGCAAGTAACATGAGTGACATATTGATTGGTTAGACTGAATTTTCGAAAAGAACTTTGTACTACATTTGTTGCTCGATTAGCTGATCTGTACTCTTGAAGAGTGCCAGCTTCATTTGGAAATATCATGATACTATGCATTGTTGAGAGGAATCTAATCTAAATGGATAGGCCAGAGGTGAGCCATTTATATTCAAGTCTGATACTCTAGGGACATCTCGCCTCAAAGAGCATATAATTTCTTCAATCAAGACATATTTCGCACAAGATTCGTACAATTTTTCGAAAACCATACGTCACTCGCAAACACGCGAGACGTTTTAAAACTGGTACACCTAAGATTACTCCAAATATCTCGACGGAGTAACCGAATATCACCTGTCAGAACAAAAGGTCCTTTATGATAGCACACGAGGATCGAAAAGCCACAAGGAGAAAGACCAATATTCTTTGTTGCCTTTCTACTTACGAGGGAAACAATAGGAAACCTGTCCGTTTATGGATTATGATACAACGGATAGTTCAGTTAACACAGTACTTAACAGAAGCATACAATCAAAACAAGAAAGAACAAAATCATGTGCGAAGAATCAAGCACTTCAAAAGACGCATAAAATATCATTACACAAGCTAAGGTCAACAAGCGCCTGCACTAAGTTTACTGCCCACTTCCCCGTATGTTCGACTCCTTTGGATGAAGAGAGCTTGAGAAATCGTGCTTGGAAAACAAAAAAACCAAAGACAAAGTCAGATGGTATCTCTCCTAAAAGAGAGATCAAGCATCGAATATCACTGATACAAATTTCTTGAACGACGGAAAGGGAAAAGACAGAACAAAAAGAAGAACTCAAATCAAGAATCTACCTAAGAAAACTCCGTCCAGTATCCAAACAAATATCAATTATTCTTTTTTAAAAATATATATATAACAAACCATTTTATTCCCATCAAGAAACAAAATACCTCTAGTGGAAAATAGAAAGGACCGATTTTTTATTGAGCTTCCGGCAGTATTAGCAGGTGCCAGCAAGAAAGATAAATGGTGGAATGATGCAAAGGCCATCTTCCATGTTGAGTTCGCTGCTGTGAAGAGGAGGAGGAAGAAGAAGAATCTACTCTGATGGTAAACGCAACATCTCTCCTTCAAATATTCCTATTTATATAAATGCCTCCTTTTTCAATGAAAAATAACAATAAAAAAATAATGTAATAGGACCACTACATGTAAATCACCATGCACTACTATAGAGTTTAACATATTTGCCCCTTAACTTGCAACCTTTTGCTACTTTGTCCCCCAAACTAAAACAATAATTCGTAAAACCATTTTCTTAATAGTAAGCTCTCTCCAACTACAGTATAAAGACAAAGCTCTCTATTAGCTTTCCATGGCAATAAAACATTAATGAGCGTCACAAATTGAAACCTTAATGCATGATTAAAACGAAAGTGAGAGTTAGTTCCAAGTATGTTACTTCATGACCTCATCTTAATTCACTTTGGTTCATACATTTTGTTCTAACATAGTATTATGCAAACTATATAAATCCGTAAAATACACTAGATAAATATAGTTCAACGGATTAACCGATAATACGAATTCATCTTGTGTTTGGTCTCATTCTCACTTATGCCCCACCAAATCATTTACCCCGTGTATGGCATATATTGGGCATTGAAAAATTTAGAATAGTAATTATATAAATACTATTTTTTTTTCTATCATTCAATTTGAGGGAGAAAATATAAATAATAGTGAGGAAACAAAGTGAGTGTTTCTTAGATGGTTGATTGCGACACATGCACATCATGTGATAGAATCACCATTAAAGTGTAAATCATTAAATGAATAAATCTACAAATGATAAAGTTCACGCGACACATATATATAAGTAAATATATGTACCATATTTTATGTTGTTAAGTCTGTATTAACTAAATAACAATTTAAATTAATCACTTTTTTTTAAAAAAAATTGCCACTGAGAAATATACAAGTAAGCAAAACTAGTATCGTAGTGTGTTGTGCGCACCAGGTCACTCTCACTACACAAAATTTGGTCTCTCTCTCGCCCCTTCACCTCATCATGCACATCATTCCCCACCATCAACATTAAATTAAGAATAATTAGATATAAATTTATTAGAGTAAATGTTAGGATATGTTAAAAATTATTTGTCAAAAGTCATATTCAAATTAATAAAAGTGTACTATTGTGATGATAAGATTAACATTGAAATAATAGGAGATTCCGGGATTTGAAAAATACGCAAACCCTCTCAGTTTTGGGTTCTTGTGGTTCGAACCGTGGGGAAAACTCTAATTTTCTAAGCATACGTGCTAAGCAAATAATATTTTGTAAATAAGAAAACAGTTGTGGATTTTCGAGCATTATGCCGCTATTAACATTAGAAACAAGTAATTGATAATTTATACATATATAGTTATTATGTGTATATATATATATATATAAGCAAATAATATTTTTGTAAATAAGAAAACAGTTGTGGATTTTCGAGCATTATGCCGCTATTAACATTAGAAACAAGTAATTGATAATTTATACATATATAGTTATTATGTGTATATATATATATCAAACCCGATATCCTACATACCTAACTTCCCCACCCCCTTCCCCAACTATCACGTGGCACCTTGCAATTGGTCGGAATTTAAAAAAATTGTTGAAGTTAAAATGTTGGTCCAATCACATGGTGACACGTGGCAGTCGGGGAAGGAGGTGGGGAAGTTGGTTGTGTAGGATATCATGTCCCTATATATATATATACATATTATAAAATAAAAAACCTTGATAAATATTATCTGATCTTTTGATTTAAGTAAGGTTTCATCAAATTTCATCTGGATTTAGGAAAAATACAAGAAATGCGAGTCCGAATTGGCCATCCGACGACAATATAAGTTCGTGCATTTCGGACATAAATAGAAAATCAAATGCAAATTATTAAGAATTTTAATATTGCTTGTAACATTATCAAAACCAAAGTCAATGGTAGAGATTAGATAGAAAATTAGCGTATTGTCGATCTAAATTAATAACATTTGAAAGACCTTTGGAGACGACCATGGGCCTCGTAAAAGCTAGATTTTATTTGTTGAAACTTAATTGAGATTTTTTTGGGAGAAAAATCAAGTTTCGTTGTAAAAAGATAGGGAAAATTACTGAAAATTTCTCAAATCAAAACTTAACTTATTAATCAGTCCCTAATCTAAAGATTTCTTTGTTTCAGCCCGTTGGTCAAAATATTTTCAAAAATACCCAAAATAACCGTTAACATTTTCTAACTCTTTCTTATTGAAATTGTATTCGAAAATGGTATTAAGGCCTAGGTTTGACTTATGATATTTACCTTATTATGCAATATAATTAATCTTGACGAGGAGGAGACATTTTCAAAATTTATGGATCCAAATATATGTTCGAGATTTATTCTATTCAGTTTTGGAATATTTGAGACAAGAAAATTTAACTAAGATTAGACATCAAGAGCATTTGAACATGGTGGAACTTCAAAAGGTACAAGAAAATGATTCAAAGTACTAATTTCTTAGAAATAGTGCCAGATTCCTCTAAGATTTCAGGAGATCTTAGAGAAATTCGAAGAACGGTACAAAATTATGGCAATTGTCTATATTTTATGCCTCAAAGAATTGAAGAAATCTTTAAAAATCAAGAAGGAATTCTTGACACTTAAGGAAAATCCAAACAAAGATCCAGAATCTGGAACGTTTACCTAGTTTCAGTAACAGGACTTCGGGAGAAAGGTTATCATCATTCTTTAGCACAGAACCCTTATTACATCAAAAAGGAAGACCAAAGTGGTATTGTACGACATTTATTCGATGAGGAAAATATGATCAATATTATTAAAAATATCTAGGAAAGATAATATATCTAGATGACAAGTTCAGAAATAATTGGTCTAGATGATCTACAAGACCTTTATGAATCTTTTGCAAATCTGAAAGTCGTAGATTGAAAAATGAACACAACAGGGGTTGACCAACCCATTGTTCCAAGGATTACTCCCCCTGTTGGATCTGTTTTGACAGATCCTGATTAAGTTTTGAATTACACAAAACCTGTTATTGTGTTTCTAACAATTCCACTTAAGCGTACAGGTTTTAGGAACGAAGAAGACGATCAGCAGCAGCTATATTTGTCCAGCCGATGGTTCGCAATATTATCGATCAGCAGTTGGTTTGGTGTTCATGGAATGGGCAGCTGGATTAGCAATGGAGACGTCCAAAGTTGAATCAGCTGTTCATAATGAGGCGGAGGCCAAGTTGAATCAGCTGGAGCATGATGAACCAGTTGAAACGATGACAACCAGCTGCAAGCGCTAAAGAGCGAAGTGAACCAGCTGGTACATGTATTGAGAAGTCTGCTGAAGAAATGTATCGAAGAAGAAGATTCCATTTATAAGTACTGTTGATGAATCTATCAACAGTCGCTATTCAAGAAGCTAAGAACAACGGGGTCGTTAGGCGGCGGGATTGGGTGAGGCCCCGATGCATGTAGGAGTCGATGCATCGTTGTCGAGGATTCACCGCTCGCAGACATGCGTGGATATCCTATGTTATCTGAGGAGACGATAGTGTATAAATCTCTGGCCAGAGTACTAGAAGTGTTTTAGGTAAATGGGTTTACCTAGTTACACTCGCGATGTCACTATTCGATCTCCAAGATGTATGCATAGCTATCGGATCTATAGCGACTCTCGATTTACCAATGGTCGTTGATCTGATGGGGATATATGGATTGAAAGGACCGTACTGTACGCTAACCACGACCAACTGGTTCTTGAAGGCACTATCAGTGATACCTAGGGGATCATGGGGCGATGTTGCTAGACGCTCTTACCATGATCCGATGGGCAAGTCCGGAATTGTGATTCCGGAGCCACAATGGTTGTGGGCCCACGTCTAGCTGTATCCCTGAACCATTGAGAGTCACACAAGTACTGGATTCGAGATTTCCGCACGGATACTGAGCTCAATGTGTTGAGCATAGGAGGAGGATTTTAGGGAGTGCGACTTCCTAAAAGTCAAC
>KV004522.1:41945-53712 GCA_001598015.1 Dorcoceras hygrometricum | reverse complement strand
AGCTGGAGCTGGAGCTGGATTGATGAAGAAATCAGCTGGAGCGCTAAGTGTAGATGACATCAGCAGTGACGTCATCATTCAACAGGAAGCTACAGTGGAATGGAATCAGCTGTGATGACATCAGCCTTGATGTCATCACAACCAGCAGTTGGTATTTGGAGTTGGCGATTGCAAAACGATGTCGCGTGAATAAGTTGGAACGACAGCGTTTTGCATTCGCAATAAGAATCAGCAGATGAAGAGAAGCAAGATGAAGCGACGTCGTGTTGATAGATCAGCAGATGGATTAGCGTTGATGACGTCATCATATTCAGAGGATGGTTTGAGAGACCAGTCGCAAGAATCAGCAGGTAGCTTGCATCCAGACGCAAGAGGAAGCGACGTCGTAGAGGAGGCAATCCAGTCGCAAGCTACTGTTCTCCAGCAGATGCTATTTGGAGATAGCAATCGCAAAACGATGTCGTTTACATAAGTTGATACGACAGCGTTTTGCGATTCAGCAGAAGCTCTTTGCGTCGAGAACCAGTCGCAAGAACCAGTCGCAAGATACCAGCTGGAAGCATATGTTTGATACCAGCTGGACAACCAGACGCAAGCAACAGCAGCATCCAGTCGAGAGCGCTAAAGAGAAACAGCTGTTGCTATACATCCAGTCGCAAGCTTTGTGCATCCAGTCGCAAGATGAAGTAACAGAAGCAAGATCCCAGTCGCAGTATTTGAAGTTTCAGCAGTAGCGCAAAGTTTCCAGTCGACAAAGAAACAGCTGTTGCACGAAAATTTTAATATTGCTTGTAACATTATCAAAACCAAAGTCAATGGTAGAGATTAGATAGAAAATTAGCGTATTGTCGATCTAAATTAATAACATTTGAAAGACCTTTGGAGACGACCATGGGCCTCGTAAAAGCTAGATTTTATTTGTTGAAACTTAATTGAGATTTTTTTGGGAGAAAAATCAAGTTTCGTTGTAAAAAGATAGGGAAAATTACTGAAAATTTCTCAAATCAAAACTTAACTTATTAATCAGTCCCTAATCTAAAGATTTCTTTGTTTCAGCCCGTTGGTCAAAATATTTTCAAAAATACCCAAAATAACCGTTAACATTTTCTAACTCTTTCTTATTGAAATTGTATTCGAAAATGGTATTAAGGCCTAGGTTTGACTTATGATATTTACCTTATTATGCAATATAATTAATCTTGACGAGGAGGAGACATTTTCAAAATTTATGGATCCAAATATATGTTCGAGATTTATTCTATTCAGTTTTGGAATATTTGAGACAAGAAAATTTAACTAAGATTAGACATCAAGAGCATTTGAACATGGTGGAACTTCAAAAGGTACAAGAAAATGATTCAAAGTACTAATTTCTTAGAAATAGTGCCAGATTCCTCTAAGATTTCAGGAGATCTTAGAGAAATTCGAAGAACGGTACAAAATTATGGCAATTGTCTATATTTTATGCCTCAAAGAATTGAAGAAATCTTTAAAATCAAGAAGGAATTCTTGACACTTAAGGAAAATCCAAACAAAGATCCAGAATCTGGAACGTTTACCTAGTTTCAGTAACAGGACTTCGGGAGAAAGGTTATCATCATTCTTTAGCACAGAACCCTTATTACATCAAAAAGGAAGACCAAAGTGGTATTGTACGACATTTATTCGATGAGGAAAATATGATCAATATTATTAAAAATGTCTAGGAAAGATAATATATCTAGATGACAAGTTCAGAAATAATTGGTCTAGATGATCTACAAGACCTTTTTGAATCTTTTGCAAATTTGAAAGTCGTGGATTGAAAAATGAACACAACAGGGGTTGACCAACCCATTGTTCCAAGGATTACTCCCCCCGAACCACCAAGATCTAGTGTGGGATCCTATGATGAAAACATAGGAGAAACACAAAATGATTTCGGGTTTGAGGAGAGTCCCATCCAGCATGAAACGGTCAAGGAGGAGACAAATACCACTCCACAGAATGCCGTATGGAAAGACTGTCCTAGAACCAATACATCCATATGGAGTTATTCTTAACCTTGATGTACTGGATTTTAAAAACAGAGAAGATCTCATTGATGACCAGACATCAGCTATAAGAATCGCAGTAGGAACTCTGGATCTCAATAAAGAAGGATTCATTAAATTATTAGAAATGAGTCTGATGGGATCAATTAAAATCGCATGGGATATGACTTCGGCTGAAACAAAGGAATCGGTCCTAGCCGGAGAATCTCTTTGCAAAATTGCAGGAAGAATATCTACCCTCTTTAAAGCACAATTTATAGAGGTGGAATAAGTTCATAGCCAAGACACAGAGATGAAGAAAAGATACACCCAGGCTCTATATAGTCTTGAATTACACGACATCTGTCTGGTAGATGAATACATCATGTTATTCACTACATACAGATGGAATTCGGGAGTAGAAGAAAATATAGCAATGCAACTTTTTTTCGCAAAAATGTCAAGTCCCTGGAGAGAAATGTTAATAAGAGAATACATTACAGGAACCCAGATACTTTGGCTAGAAGAGCCTCATTTCTCAAAGGAAAATTGGCGGAGTTGTGTCATCAGACATCATTACAAAAGAATTACAAGAGATTAAGAGGAATCAACAAATGAACTCCTTTGTGTTGTAAATAAAATGACCTTCCAATAATTTTTGGCTGTAGGCCATATAGGTAAAAGAAAAGAGTTTTAGAACCATCCCAATATAAGGAATAGAAGAAGCTCTTGAGACTAAGGACGGTATGGTCAAGACAAAAGGCCAGAACTTACAAATCCAAAAAGAGAAGTGGATCATCAAGAAGTATGAGTTCTTTCCAAGTATCGAGTTCATCTCGAAGCACTGAAAGAACACCAACAAGAAAAACTTTCAGGAGAGACCAAAGGGCTAATGAAAGTTTTAAAGATTGTAACTGCTGGACATGTGGATCTAGGGGACATATTTCCACCAACTGTCCAGAAAATGAGAAGAAAGGAATCAAGAATCTTGAACCAACTCCCAATATCGAGGAACTGATTTACTATCAAGATCTAATTCAAGTATACCAATTTGAGGATATCCCCTTAGATGAAAGTATATATGAAGAAGAAGAAATCCTAAGTCAAGAAGGTCTGATGGAGAATCGGAGTTTGACTGAGGGAGAAGTGTTTCATCATTAAGCACATGAAGATTTGTCTAGTTTCTTTAGCCAGACAACTTTTTACTCACTATATGGTTCAAAGAATCATGAGGGAAATCCACTCCTACAGAGATATCAAGGATTCTCTGCCGGACAGAAAGAAAATTTTTAGGAAATTTGGGCCTAGAAAGCAGAAAACATCACTTCAACTACAAGGTTTCCATAAGAGAAATGAAAATTGCAATAGAACTTACAGGAAACCGAATTGAGATGCAGCTAATTCCTTTTAAAGAAATAAAAGAGTAATTACAAAACACAAGACGGAAGTAGCACTAACAATGTTCTAAATTCATATCGGAGCAGTCACGATCATGATATAAGCGACTTTCAAGGAAGGAGTTGATTCACCCATTGATATTCCCATATGTGATAAACGGACTGGAAGTATACAAGATTCAGTAGTAGGTACTATCTCTGGAAACCTATGTGTTGGGAAAATTGTAGGAGTGATTTATCCAAGAATTTCCTACAATTTGGCAGACTGGGATTTTAGTCGAGTTTTGACGCTACGTCAAAACTTCAAAGAAAATAGACAGATGAAAGAAGATAATAGACCATATTCTATTACATATCAAGTTTCATATGCCCTTTCTAACTTCCGTCATCCAAAATTGTGTATTAGAAACAAGTTTATTGAAATACCATAGACATTGGAAAAGTAGCTCAAGCTATTTATCTACAAAGAATTGAGTTTCCAGTAATACAGGAAACAGATATCCAGATCCAAGATAAACCAATCCTACATAGAAGTCAAAGTTTGATATGGGAACAAAGGAGATTATTCTTTCAGAGGGATAGGATTACAATTTCTAGATGGGAAAATCCCTTGTCCAAGAAACTCAAATGACACTAAGGAGCTTCTCTACATTAGGGAAACTTAGATGTCCGGTGGGATGGAAAAATATTGAAGTAGCATTTGATATTGCAAGCTCACGAAATCAATTCCCTTGCAATATCTATACTACTTAGAAGAACCAAAAATAGGAACCTACCAAGGAGTTATAACTATAGAAAATTTGGATGTCCCTATTAAAGGATCACGGGGAAAGAACCAGACATACTGATTCTTGGACTTGAGTTTCTGGAGGAACACAAGCCTTAGAAACGACTTGAGAATGGAATGTAATTCATGGTGTAAGATCATATTTGGAAGATTCAATGACTACCAGTGTCAAGCCTCGTGATCAACTCAGAGTAAAACCACACAAAACAATAGCGGAAGTAATAAAATAGTGGTTAAAATTTTCGCTTTTGACCTGACTGAAAGATTTCATAATTTAAAATACCACAATACTCAAAATATCCCAGTTTACAATCACAGTACAACAGTACATCATATATCAAATACCAACCAGCAACACTACAACTGAATACAATAAAGCACAGGGCATTCCCCGGCTATCAGTACTGATACATATATGTTATATGCTAACTGGGACACTCTAACCATCTCCTGGAGCACCTCCAGCTGGGTCAACTCCACGACCAGCTGAGTAACCTGGGAAACCTGGACAACAAACAGTCAGACAAACAAACCAAGCCCCAGAGGGACATGGGGTCAAACCCCAGTACGGAGAGCAGCATAAAATAGCAAATGGAAAGCGACAGATAATATGCAAATGCTATGCATGAACAGCTGAGTACAAACAGAAGGCTACAACCGAAACCAGGGAGCCAAAGGATCTCAAGAACTGCTCAACAAACGAATCAAATCAACTGAACACATTGGCCATGGAGTGTGTGAGTATATGGGAGCTACCCACCCGTCTCAACACACGCAGGCCTCGTGCTCAACTTAGAGTAAAACCACACAAAACAATAGCGGAAGCAATAAAATAGTGGTTAAAATTTTCGCTTTTGACCTGACTGAAAGATTTCATAATTTAAAATATCAAAATACTCAAAATATCCCAGTTTACAATCACACAGTACAACAGTACATCATATATCAAATACCAACCAGCAACACTACAACTGAATACAATAAAGCACAGGGCATTCCCCGGCTATCAGTACTGATACATATATGTTATATGCTAAATGGGACACTCTAACCACCTCCTGGGGCACCTCCAGCTGGGTCAACTCCACGACCAGCTGAGTAACCTGGGAAACCTGGACAAAAAATAGGCAGACAAACAAACCAAGCCCCAGAGGGACATGGGATCAAACCCCAGTACGGAGAGCAGCATAAAATAGCTAATGGAAAGCGACAGATAATATGCAAATGCTATGCATGAACAGCTGAGTACAAACAGAAGGCTACAACCGAAAGCAGGGAGCCAAAGGATCTCAAGAACTGCTCAACAAACGAATCAAATCAACTGACCACATTGGCCATGGAGTGTGTGAGTATATGGGAGCTACCCACCCGTCTCAACACACGGTATCAGGTGCAAAACACAGTACTCAACCTGTTGTTGCCTAGCTCATGAGATGTGGGAGCTATCCACTCTGCTCATAGCGGCTAACAGATCTCAACAGGGATATGAGGTATACAGGAGTTACCCGCTCGTCCTCAAAACAAGCACCCTCATACTCACAGATCAACACAACAAGGCACGGCTTAAATAGATCTGAGCTCAATATGACAATGCGTGTATGCAACAGATAAAATGTCCAACACAGAACATATACAACAATGCAAGGCATACACATCAGCAAGAATAATCACCTATGCTCGATCCAAAGCTGTAAAACAAGCTCACATCCATACCTCACGTCTTCTGTGCTACAATTACTACAACAGGGTCCCGACCAACACAGATCTCACACCTGCTAACCCAAACACAAATACTAGCTCAGGGACAGTACACAAAAACTACGAATTGGGAGCTACGAGCTCAACCAAATCTGTCCTACCTTTCTAACACTACAGAAGGCTCTAAACGAAGCACAAGGTAGGATCTTAACACTTATCCAACAAGCTACCTGAACGGCTGAAGAAATCCGATGCTTATGCTAACAGACTACACAAGGGATATGTCTTCACGAACCACCTACAGCTTCATGCCAGCTTCCAAAAGTAGTACCAAACGAAACGTGTCAGCAAGAGGAGTCCAGCGCTACCACTCTCACTTTAGTCAGAGCTATCTACCACCGACAATCGGAGAAGATAAGGTTCGGTGAACAATAGCTAGGGTATCACGACAGAATTAGCTATCTTGAAATATTCTAAGTGTCGAAGCTGAATAATAAAGAACGAAGGTAAAGTCCTCTATTTATAGGTCAAATCTGCTCAAATCTGAAGAACAGAACCCACCGACACATAAGTCTCAAAACTGATTCCCCACTCGGATCTGAATCTCACATTAGATCTGACTCTACGCCAAAACAGATCTTGACTTAATCAAACGACGTCGTGCAGAGTCGAATGTCGCATCTGGACACGTCACCCGCTACTCGAATCTGAAGTGCTAAATAGCATCGCATCGCAACACTCAGATCTTACCGAAATCTGAAAACCAACGCTACTCAAATCTGAATCTCGCCCACTAAACCAAACGCTGTCGTTCCAACTAATCCAAACGACGTAGTTTAGCTACTCGTCACAGAAAACACACTAGCTCACCTCTGGACGCCTGCGATACCAGATTTCATCACCACAACTGAGCGTGATCACCAGCGCTGACCAACACTCACATCTGAACAGTTCCCGCGGGAATTCCAATTCTCCAGATCTGTTTCAAGGATTAGAATGGACCCGATAACTAAACCAAGCATACCAACTCAAAGCTGGCTCATCCCAGATCTGTTCAAGCCAAATCTGGTCTATGATAAACCCGATTAATTAACTCAATTAATCTTGTAAACTTTTGGGTCTCACATCTCTCCCCCACTAAAACAGGATTTCGTCCTCGAAATCAAACAACTCTAGATCAAGAGTTCAAGATAACTGGGAAAACGAACATAAGAAAACATCTACCGGGAAACAACAAAGAACAACCAACTACTGGAATCTAATACAGCGCTTACTCAAACAGATGCGGACACTCACGCTGCATCTTCTCTTCTAGTTCCCAAGTAGCTTATTCTCTACCATGTTTGATCCACTGGACCATCACCAAAGGAATGGTCTTATTCCTCAGCTGTTTCTCTTTTCTATCCAAAATCTGCAAGGGATATTCCGCATAACTCAAAGTCCGATCTAGCTCCACCTCGTCAGTTCTCAACACATGCGACGGATCTGGCTCATACTTCCTCAACATAGACACATGAAAAATATCATGCAAGGAAGACAGATCAGGCGACAACAACAGCCGATAAGCCAAAGGACCAATTCTCTCAGCAATCTCATAGGGTCCAACATAACGAGGAGCTAACTTTCCCTTGAGACCAAATCTCATAACACTGCGAAAAGGAGAAACTTTCAGGAAAACCAGATCACCAACCTGATATTCTAAAGGTCTACGCCTCTTATTGGCATAACTAGTTTGGTGATCTTGTGCAGCTTTAATTCGCTGGAGAATCAGATCCACTTGATCTCTCATCTGCTGCACAAATTCTGGAGAAGACAGCTGCTTCTCCCCCACTTCTTCCCAACATACAGGCGATCTACACCTCCTGCCATACAAAGCTTGAAATGGTGCCATAACAATCGTGACCTGGTAGCTGTTATTGTAGGAAACTCAACCAAGGACAACGAATATTGCCAGCTACCACTGAAATCCATCACAACAGCTCTCACCATGTCCTCTAAAATATGGATAGTTCTATCTTATTGGCCATCTGTTTGGGGATGATACGTTGTACTCATCGCCAATCTAGTACCCAGAGCTGTTTGCAAACTCTTCCAAAACCTGGAAGTAAACCTCGGATCACGATCTGAAACGATAGAAACTGGCACACCATGCAATATCACCACAAAATATATGTACAGCTTCGCCATCTTCTTCAAAGAACACGTCATATTGTAGGGAATGAAGTGAGCAAACTTCAACAATCTGTCTATAACAACCCACACAGCATCACAACCTCGACTGGAACGAGGAAAATGTGTCACAAAATCCATAGCTATGTGCTCCCAATTCCATTGGGGAATCTCCAAACTCTGTAACAAACCACCAGGTCTCATCCTTTTAGGCATGACCTGCTGACAATTCAGACAACAGGCTACAAAATCAGCAACATCACTCTTCAAACCTGCCCACCAGTAATGCTGCTTCAAGGCATAATATATATCTTCCTCACACCAGGATGAACACTGTGTCTACTACAGTGCGCTTCTCTTAAGATCTCATCCTTCAAATCAATCAGATTTGGCACAACCAACCTGCCAAAAAATCTCAAACAACCATCTGACGAGACAGAATAATCCTCCAACTGTCCAGCTCTCACCTTCAGCTTTAACTCATGAATAGATGGATCTGTCCTCTGAGCTGCTCTAACATTCACAACAATCTATGGCTCAACTTGGAAAGAAGACACCACAACATAATCCTCACCTGGGAAAAATCGCCAACCAGTAGTGCTTAGATGCTCATGGACCTTCGAAATCTGCAACGAAGCCAGCATCGCCACTTGAGACTTTCTGCTCAATGAATCAGCAACTACATTCATCTTCACAGGCTGATATTCGATCTCACAAACAAAATCCTTAAGCAGCTCCATCCATCTACGCTGTCTCATGTTCAAATCTGACTGAGAAAATAGATACTGAAGGTTCTTGTGGTCTGAATACACCACAAACTGCTCGCCATACAGATAGTGGCGCCAAATATTCAAGGCAAAAACTACTGCTGCCAACTCCAAATCATGAACTGGGTAACGAATCTCATGCGGTTCAACTGACGAGAAGGAACCAGACGGCAAAGCTAACACATAGCGCTGAAGTTAGCTTCTCTTTGAGCAACAGAAAAACTGTTACTCACACTGCTCAGTCCAAAAAATACTCTTATCCTTCTGAGTCAACTACGTCATTGGCTTAGCTATACTAGAGAATCTCTCTATAAAGCGACGATAATAGCCAGCCAAATCCAAGAAACTACGAATCTCAGCAACCCAGTTAACAACTGCCTCAACTTTACTGGGATCCACGGAAATACCTGTAGCTGAAACAACATGACCCAGAAATACTACTATGTCTAGCCAAAACTCGCACTTGGAAAACTTAGCATACAGCTGCGAGTCTCGAAGCGTCTGAAGAACAAACTTCAAATGCTCTTTGTGCTGCATAGGAGTATTAGAGTACACCAAAATGTCATCGATAAACACAATCACAAACTGATCGATGAACTCTCTAAAGACTCGATTCATCAAGTCCATGAAAATTGCGGGGACATTCATCAAACCAAAAGGCATAACTAAAAACTCATAATGCCCGTACCTCGTACGAAACGCAATCTTCACAACATCTTGCTCTCGAATGCGTAACTGATGGTACCCCAAATGCAGATCAATCTTAGAAAACACAGCCAAACCCTGAAGCTGATCAAACAAGTCATCGATCCTCGGCAAAGGGTACTTATTGTTCACTGTCGCCTTATTCAACTATCTAAAGTCGATACACATCCTCATCGACCCGTCCTTCTTCTTGAAAAACAAGATAGGCGCTCCCCAGGGTGACATGCTAGGTCTAATGAAACCCTTCTCTAGCAAATCGCTAAGATGTACCTTAAGCTCCCTCAACTCAGCAGACGCTAAACGATACGGGGATCTCGAGATAGGAGTTGTACTAGGTACCAACTCAATGCTAAAGTCTATCTCCCTCTTCGGAGGAAAACCAGGAATCTCCTTCGGAAATACATTCGGGAAATTTCGAACAACGGGAACATCATTAAGATCTACGCGCAAAGAAGAAGACGCATCCAAAGCATAGATCATAAATCCAGCGTTCTCCAACGACAATAGGCTAAACATCTCCATCGCAGAGGATAAAGGAATCTTCGATCGGGAATCATGGCCATAGAAATTCCATTTCTCACCAGACTGAGGCCTAAAACGCACAACTCCATGGAAACAGTTGTGAGACCTGAAAAGTTAATTAAGATTAATTGTTGGATTAATCGGATTTTAGAGATTTCTGGTGGTTCAGATCTCTGTGTTTGGGAAGTTTGGTTGGTATTTTCGGGTCAGATTTCACATTTTAAGAAATTCCGGAAGTTTTCGTATTTTTGATTAGAGATCTGGTTGTGAGATCTAGTTGTGAGATCCGGTTTTGTGGTGAGAGCTGGTTGGTGGTGAATCCAGTCGCAACGTTTAATTGGTAGTGCGATAATTCGATACGCTGTCGGTTTTATGAAGTCTGGTAGCATGTTTGTATCCAGCCGCAGCTTTATCTTGTTTGTTGAGGGCAAAACGGTAGCGTTTTGATAAGTTGGCCGTTTTGAGTGTTGCGTCTGGTACCAGCTGCGAGAGATTTGTTCGCATGTGTGTCGTCTGGTTTTCCAGCTGAGAGCAGATGTCAACGATGGTCAAATCTACTGTAGCTTGCGTCTGGTTATTTTGCGCAAGAGCTAGCGTCTGGATGATGTAGGTTGTGCGTCGTCGTTTTTGGTTAGCGCTAAGGAATCCAGACGAGGGGTTAGCGACCAGCTGTTGGGTCTGTGCGACGTCGTTTACGTAAGTTGGAACGCAGCGTTTTGATGCAACGTCTGGTACCATCTTTTTTGGTTTGTGGAGCATACAGTCGTTGGGTTGTCCAGCTTTTGGAGATTTTGGTAGAGCGTCGTCTGGTTTTGTCGGTGGACTTGTTTAACCAGATTTCAGCCGTTGCGAGATATATATATAGGAAGACTTGGTCTTTGATTTGAGATACCAGATCCCATACTTAGCGAAATATTCTCTCGATTGTGACCTCTATTCTTCGAACCCTAGTACTGTTCACCTTGAGTTTCTCCGGCGATTTCACGTTGTTTCCGACCGTCGTTTTGGGCGTTCGAGGTAGAGTTGGACTCCTCTCAAAAACCTCTTTCATCCTTTACCCGTTTTGGAAGCTTTTGTGGGCTGGAGCAGAAGCACGAAGTTGCTGGTTTAGCTCGTGCATTTCGTAGTTCAGGTAGAACTTCGTTTATTCGATGAGATCTTGTTCCTAGCCTATAATTGAGCTTCCTGTTGAGTTGTTGTGTAGGATGATAGCTGGTTGAGTGTGTGTAACTCCCAGCGTGCTTTCTGTGTATTAGCGTCCCTGTGATTTATGCCCTGTGTGCTTCGACAGGTTGAAATTCAGATTTCTCGGGACCTTTGCTTGTAGTAATTGTTGCACAGAGAGTATAAGGTACGGATTTTGAGCTTGATGTATCTTGGAATTGGCGTGAGATTTAATGTGAGGCTGCTGGGATGTTTCGGTGAACATGGCTGTGTGTTGCTTGCTGAGAATTTGTGGTTGTGCTAGCTGTCTTATTGATGTGCATACACGCATTGTTCACACATTGTTTCAGATCCCTCGTGTATTGTATCTTGCAGCTTCGTATCTTGTATATTGTTGTTGTTTCTTACCAGGATGCGAGGGCGAGCGGCAATACCGCACTCTCATCTCCCTGCTGGGATCTGTTAGCCGCCATGCGCCGAGTGGTTAACTACCACAGTTCATGGGCGAGGCAACGGCAGGTTGAGTTGTTTGATGCATCTGGTATT
>KV004522.1:21393-34390 GCA_001598015.1 Dorcoceras hygrometricum | reverse complement strand
GTGGTATGCAAACCATGCTCAACCACAAATGCATCAGCAATAAACGAATGCGATGCTCCTGTGTCAAATAACACACGCGCAGGAAAATAAAAAATAAAGCAAGTACCTGCGATCACTCCTCCTCCTGGTGTGCCCTCCGCTTGCTCCCTCGTCATGGCATTCACTTGGGCAAACTGAGGTCCTGAAAACTGGGGATGGGAAGACTGTCCAAACCGCGAAGGACCAGGCTGCTGGAACGGCCTATACTGGGACTCTCCCAACCTCTGCTACGGAACAAGAAAATAACGACCTCTAGACGATCCACCTCGACCCTACGATGGGGTGGCGGTATGCTGAGATCCAGACAGAGGACACACTCTCGCAAAGTGTCCATACTGTCCACAGACATTGCACGAACCTTGCACACCTACACACTGCGCTGTAGGATGCTTTCCTCCACATTGGCCACAAAACTCAACCTTGGAACTACTACCACTCTAGAACTACCCGATCCAGAAGAACTAGAACTAGACTTCTTCTTGAGCTGACGACCACGAGGTCTAAACCTATGGTGTCTAGACTGTTGGGCTACCTGCTGCTGGGGTGGCTGGGATGATTCCACAGACTGGGAAGGTTGCACCCCCGAAACCATGGGATGGTTACCTTGCACCACTTGCGGCCTAATCGAGACCTACGGTTCTGCAGTCCCTCCTCAATATCCATATCCTTGTCCACCGCATCCGCATAACTCGTCGGTGAACCTGCCAACACCAAAGAATACAACTCCTCATTCAGTCCTTCCAAGAACTTGTTCCTCTTCGCCCGCTCTCGGCCAGAAACATGCGGAACATCGAAGAAGAGAAGAAAACCTCTGGGCATACTCTTCCACGGACATAGATCCCTGCATCAGGTTATCAAACTCACGCTCCCTGGCGTTCACAAAGGATTCCGGGACGTACTCCTGACGGAAGGCAGTACAAAAGCTGTTCCACGAGATCCCTACACCTATCTCCTCGAGAGTCCTCGAAGCGCCTCTCCACCAACGCTCAGCACCTCTCCTCAACTGAAACGTAGCCAAACTCAGCCTACGCTCGTCGTCATACCTGACACGGTCAAACAACCCGGTAATGTGCTGCAACTAGGACTCCGCATCAGAACTAGATTCATCACCATTAAACATCTGAGGGTTCATCCGCTGAAACCTCGCCATCACCAGTTCGATGTCGTTCACACGGGCTGCCAGCTCATCTACCTCAATCTCAACCTGTCTATCATGACCACGACGAGGAATACTACGCTGTATTTCCTCGTTCTGACCTTCAGACTCTTCTGGAATCTGCCCTCTACCTCTACCCCTACGTTTAGGCGGCATCTACGAAGGAACTAAGAGGTCAGCAACAAATATATCACATAACAAATAAATCACATTGTCATGCACATGCAACAAGCAACACTGTGCCTAGACTCAAGTGTGATCAAAATAAATCGAGCTTATCCCAGCTTAAGCTCTGATACCAAAAATGTCAGGCCTCGTGCTCAACTTGGAGTAAAACAACGCAAAACAATAGCGGAAGCAATAAAATAGTGGTTAAAATTTTCTCTTTGGCCTGACTGAAAGATTTCATAATTTAAAATACCACAATACTCAAAATATCCCAGTTTAAAATCACACAGTACAATAGTACAGCATATATCAAATACCAACCAGCAACACTACAACTGAATACAATAAAGCACAGTGCATTCCCCGGCTATCAATACTGATACATATATGTTATATGCTAACTGGGACACTATAACCACCTCTTGGGGCACCTCCAGCTGGGTCAACTCCACAACCAACTGAGTAACCTGGGAAACCTGGACAACAAACAGGCAGGCAAACAAACCAAGCCCAGAGGGACATGGTCAAACCCCAGTACGGAGAGCAGCATAAAACAGCAAATGGAAAGCGACAGATAATATGTAAATGCTATGCATGAACAGCTGAGTACAAAAAGAAGGCTACAATCGAAAGCAGGGAGCCAAAGGATCTCAAGAACTGCTCAACAAACGAATCAAATCAACTGAACAACAGTGGCCACGGGGTGTGTGAGTATATGGAAGCTACCCACTCGTCTCAACACACGGTATCAGGTGCAAAACACAGTACTCAACCTGTTGTTGCCTAGCTCATGAGATGTGGGAGCTACCCACTCCGCACATACCGGCTAACAAATCCCAACAGGGATATGAGGTATACGGGAGTTACCCGCTCGTCCTCAAAACAAGCACCGGTAACCACTTGGAAAGTCCGAACGAGGGTAGTTCGATAGATCACCAGGTCACTATCTATCTGCATGCTCAGAACATCACAATGTTCCCTACCAATGAGACATGGTACTTCGCATCGCAGATACTAGTCTCTAGCTCGGGCGGCCTTATCCTCATTTTGACGGCCCAATCGACTAGGAACATGTTCAAAATACACAGTGATTATTAGATGTGTTTCATGATAGCCGTCATACCCACTATCACATCTAACATACACTTCGGTGTATTCTAGGTCTTTACTCAACGCAATTGTTAATCATTATACAACACAATGAAATTAAATAATGCCAAATGAATAAATGCGAATATCATATATAAAGATTGTTTCATAAAAGAGTCTATAAACCCACACGCCACAAGTTGGCTAGTTGGGCATCTACTCTAACAGTCTACCGTCACAATCGGAGAAGATAAGGTTCAGTGAAAAGTAGCTAGGATATCGCGACAGAATTCGCTATCGGGAAATATTCTAAGTGTCGAAGCTGAATAATAAAGAACGAATGCAAAGTCCTCTATTTATAGGTCAAATCTGCTCAAATCTGAAGAACAGAACCCATCGACACTTAAGTCTCAAAACTGATTCCCCACTCAGGTCTGAATCTCACATCAGATTTGACTCTACGCCAAAACAGATCTCGACTTAATCAAACGACGTCGCACAGAGTCTACTGTCGCATGTGGACACATCACCCGCTACTCGAATCTGAAGTGCTAAACAACATTGCATCGCAACACTCAGATCTTACCGAAATCTAAAAACCAACGCTACTCAAATCTGAATCTCGCCAACTAAACCAAACGTTGTCGTTCCAACTAATCCAAACGACGTAGTTTAGCTACTCGTCACAGAAAACACGCTAGCTCACCTCTGGATGCCTGCGATACCAGATTTCATCACCACAACTGAGCGCGATCACCAGCGCTGACCAACACTCACATCTGAACAGTTCCCGTGGGAATTCCAATTCTCCAGATCTGTTTCAAGGATTATAACGGACCCGATAACTAAACCAAGCATACCAACTCAAAGCTGGCTCATCCCAGATCTGTTCAAGTCAAATCTGGTCTATGATAAACCCGATTAATTAACTCAATTAATCTTGTAAACTTTCGGGTCTCACAACCAGTCCATTCTCAATATACATTCCAGTAGGAATGTTATATGCACAATATAAGGAAGAATATTTCGCTGCTTATATTGATTCCGGAGCAGGGATCTACACAACAAAAGGAGGATTTTCCCAAATGAATTAGAAGATGATCTACCTCAAATCGCTGGAAGAGATTTCTCAAAAGAATTTTAATCCTCCAAAACGGTATTAAACAAGCAGAAGTATTAATCGTAGGTGCAGGACAGACACCTTGTTATAAGGTAAAAACACCACCAATTTATTTCATGATATAGGTGCAGACATCTTGCTAAGAAATAATTTTCTACAACTGATTAAAATCTACACCCAAGAAAATGAAACCAGGAGACTCGTGTTCACTACACCATGCGATCACAAAATCATGTTCAAAGATTACAAATAGAATTTTTCCGCAAAATACCAATTCAATTTTGCAGCAAGCGTGGTGATGACGGAAAACTTTTGCACCCAAAGATGAATGAATCCAGACGATTTGGAGACACAATGCTCCAAATAAGGGATGGACAGAAGCTTCAACGGGAAGAAATTGAATTGCTTAAAATATCCTTACATCAGAAGGATCAGAAATGGAATCCAAAGTATCACTTGAGGATGTCAAGAGGGGGATTAAAGAAAGCTATAATGAGAATCTCTTGGCATGGTGGGACAAGAATCAACTAAAAAGCAACCCTTAAAGTAAAGGAGGGCAAGGAGTATGAGATTGAAAGATGCAAGCCTATCCCAATGAACATATACGATCAAAAGGATATGCATGCAATTATCAAGGGACATTTGGATCTTGGTCTGATCAAAGAAGGAGTATCACCATACAGCAGTCCATGTTTCCTTATATGAAACCATGGTGAGGTAAAATGAGGCAAATCCAGGTTAGTCATCGATTACCAAGAAATCAATATAAATCCTAGAATTTGATGGGTATTCTATAATCAGTAGAGATCTTTTAATCATTTGCATTTGCAATGCTAAAATATTCTCTAAATTCGACTGTAAATCAAGATTTTGTCAAATACGGTTGGAGGAAAGAGTAAAATGTTTACAACTTTCTCAACACCTTATATTTGGGAAGTATTACCCATGGGATTAGCTAATGCACACCAAATATTTCAAAGGAAAATGGTTTATTCAAATATTATCTTGGTTTATGTTTGTCTATATTGATGATATTCTAATAGCATCTAAAAATATGTATGAACATGTAAATATTTAGAATTATTTTCTAAGTTTTGCAAGCAAGAAGGACTTGTCCTCTCTGAAAAGAAGCCAATTATTGCCAAAAGGGAAAATTAAATTTCTCATAGTAGAAATCGATGAATCAGGAATAATTCTAAAAAACCAATTTGTGGAAAAAGTGCAAAAATTCGCTCAAAAGACCATCTTAGACTGAGATATGCAATCAGTTGATAACTCTGATGATCCCAAACTTTTTTCAATGCACAAATTTTTAAAAATAACTTTATTCATCCGCCATCTAAACACCATGCTGAGATTATTAGATCTTATAAAGTGGTATCAGAGTGGGGAACTCAGGCTAATAAAAAATAGCTAACATTTCATATCTTTAATGACTTCTTTCCATAAGATTCCTATGTTCTCCATTGAGGACTATGATGGCTTAAAAATTCTTAAGCGGGCACATCTAACTGCCCAAGATGATGACATGTGATATATCATAACAGATGGCCCAAGAAGATCTTAAAAGCCAATATTGCCATTGCTATTCTTGATGGGGCACCTCACATGGTGGATAAGTCCAAATTTGAGTGGACTGCATAGGATAAAAGAAAAGCAAATCTGGACAACTGTAGCGTCCAGAATTCCGATCACATAAACACATGTATGAGAGAAATGTTATAAATAATTTAAATATGGTTGAGATTTTTAAAATATTAACTACGGTTTTATTTCTGATATTTAAATGTGTTTCTTGTGGTTTTGCTATTTCAGGTGAACATTTAGTACCGAGTCACAAGGAGGAGATCGGGGACAATAGAGGTGAACTTTAAAAATGTTCCTAAAATTATTTATGAAGTTTAGGGGATAAAATATTTTTATGCTAAGTTAAAGTTTTGGATAGCAGATTGATAATTTATTTTATTGAGCGCTATGTTCGGTTAGTCGATATTCTTGCAATTGAAATGATTTTATTGCAATTGAACGGGTAAGCGTGAATTATCATTTTTGAATCCCAAAGTTTTAAACTTTAAGCTATGATATGAACAATATTAAGTGAGCATGATTAAGTTTTAGTCGTCTCGCCTCGATGTTTTCAGTAATGTGTATTCGCGATTTGCACAATGAAAGGCAAGTTTTTAAACCTGTGTTTCTGCCACATTCAGATTTATATACATGTTTTTTGTGATTTTTATGCATGAGAATTGTTTAGAACTCATTTCGGACAGAAAGTCACAAATTCCTGCATGTTGATGCTTTCTTGGTGTTTTTGTTGTATCAATTTCGAGATGTTTCACCGTCTTGATATGTCAAGGGGCTGTTTCAGCCATTAGAAGACCTTTAGGGGGATGTTAGGTTGGGTTTAGAAGGTCTAGAACAAAAAGGAAGGGGTCTGGTCGGGCAAACCAAGAGGGAATTGCTGGGAGTGCAGAAACTGCGATGCACTTGTAAGAAGGGGCGGCCATGGCTTGTCCTTGGCAGAATGATTCATGTTCGAGTAAGGGCCAATTCTGGAGGTTATGAAACATATAGAGGGTCTCCTTGTACAGGCCTAGAGATTTTCTAGGAGGAGTTAAGGGTTCTGGTCGAAAGAAGAAGCTACTGAGTGCCTTGAAGGGAGCGAGAAGCGGCTACACGGTGTGAAGGCTCCTGCCTTCATGCCATGCGACATGGCTAAAAGGGGACGGTTGCTGGCTCTGGTTGGATGTTAAGGGAGTCCATGAGGTTCTGGACCTGGTCTAGGTCGAAGCTAGGGAGCATGAGGAACCATTAATTTGAAGCTGGTTCGCACATGCTGTTGGCATACAATGGATCCGGATCATGACCCTGGTGGCACATTAAAATTTTTCCACTGAGGATTCTCATACATAACATAAAATAAGGTAATAATCAAGCATTCATTGGGGGTTTTGATGTTACCTTTGTCAACTTCGCGCCCGGCATCGACTATTCCGGTTTTTAAGCGCTGATAGCCCTTCAACAGTTGAATCTTCGATTTGTTCAACGACTGTGGCTAGCATGGCGACGGTAGTGTCTTGCACCGCGGTAGCGATGACTAGCAAGGTGGTGGCGGCGGCAAAGGGGAGGTGGAGGCGTGTGGAGGAGGAGAGGGGAGGGAAGGCTAGAGTTATGATTCAATAATCAAGGGATTAATTTATGTGTCTCCCCAATACCATATTTATAGATGTAGAGATAGAGTTTGAGTTGGACTCAAACTGTGCACATTGGTTTCAATTCAAATAGTGCACAATGGTTTCATCTCAAACAGTGCACATTCGTTTAGACTCAAACAGTGAACATTCGTTTCGAGTCCACGATTTTGGTTCCATCAATCCCGATCGACGATCAGATATCACCGATAAGCTCAGTTTACAAAACTGATTATTATGATGCAAAATCTAATTTTTGGACCACTAAATCTATATATGGCAGGGTTACTCCAACTACTCCTTTTGGAGCATACTCTCATTTTACCTTACACCATGCTCAACAATTTGAGCACCATATCCATATGGGAATTGGGAACCCGTACTTGTGTGACCCTCAATAGTTCAGGAATATAGCTAGTCGTGGGCTCACAACTCCTTGTGACTCGAAAAATACATTTTTAGACTTACCCACCGGACCATGGTAAAGCGTCTAGTAACATTGCCTCATGATCCCCTAGGTATCACTGATAGTGTCTGCAAGAACCAGCCGGTCATGTTTAGCGTACAGTACGGTCCCTTCAGCTCAAATATCTCGACCGAATCAAATACCATTGGTAAATTGAGAGTCGCTAGAGATTTTATAGCAATGCATACATTTTGGAGATCAACTAGCGACATCACATTTGCTACTAGGTAAACTCATTTGTCTAAAGAACATCTAGTACTCTGTCCAGATATTTGTCACGCTATTATCTCCTCAGATATCATAGGCATTCACGCACACATGTGAGCGGTGAATCCTCGACAGCAAAGCATCGAATCTTACATGCGTCGTGACGCCACCCAACCTCGCCACCTGATGACCCTCATGGAGTCGATAAATGAGTCAAAGTTAGGCGACTAGCATGCAGAGTCTCAATAATGTTTAAAATAATAAGGACTAATCTGTACAACCAAGACCTCGGACTTAACCTACTCGACAAATGATAACCACTTGAAAAGTCTGAACGATGGTAGTTCGATTGATCACCTAGTCACTATCCATCATGCATGATCAGAATATCTTCATGTTCCCTACCAATAAAACATGGCACTTTGCATCACAGGCACTAGTCTCAAACTATGGCGACCCTTATCCTTGTTTTGGATAGCCCTATCGATTAGAAACTAATTTAGAATGCACAGTGACTATTAGATAAGTTTCATGATAGCCATCCAATCCATTATCATATCTAACATACGCTATGGTGCATTCAAGGTCTTTATACAACAAATTTGTGCAATAAAAGAAAAGACAAATAATCCCACAAAAAATGTAAATTATGTAAATGAATAAAGATCATTTTTATAATAGAGTAAAAAATCCCTCTGCCAACAGTTGGCTAGCTAGGCATATACTCTAACACATGCGACAAGTCGAGAGCGGCGAGGAAGGGTTGGTGCGTTTGAGTTGTGTGGTGTCATGTGGTTTGTTCCGGTAGGTTATGGAGGTGTTTTAGAGTCCCTAAGGTATGAGTCCAGTTTTCTGATGTTGAAGGAGAAGTTGACTACTACCCCAATATTGACATTTCCATCGGGTTCAGGAGGTTTTGTAATATGTTCTGATGCATCTCTTAGTGGGCTGGGTTGTGTTTTGATGCATAATGAGAGAGTAAATTCTTATACTTCTCGACAGTTGAAACCTCATGAGCTCGCTATCCGTTCATGACTTAGAGTTGGCGACCATCGTGTTTACGTTGAAGATTTGGCGCCACTACCTCTATGGTGAACAGTTTGTGGTGTACACCGATCAACAAAGCCTTCAGTATCTTTTTACTCAGTCTGATTTGAATATGAGACAGCGACGATGAATAGAGTTGCTCAAGGATTTCGACTGTAAGATTCAATATCGGCCAGGATGGGTTAATTTTGTCGCATATGCCCTTAGTAGAAAAGCTCAGTTTGATGTTGGTATCTCTGAGTATCTCAAACGTCCATGAGCATTTGAAACTGCGGGTTGGAATTTTCAACCAGGTGATGATTATTTCGTAGTTTCCTATTTTCAGGTTGAATCACAGATTGTCTCAGACATTAGAGCAGCACAGAGGACTGATTTGTACATTCACAAGTTGAAATTGAAGTCCCGAGCGGGTCAGTCAGATGATTTTACCGTTGCTTCGAATGGATGTTTGAGATCTAGGGGATATTAGTGGTTCCCAACCTAGTTTATTTGAAAGAGGCAATTTTGAGAGAATCTCACTGTAGTCTCCACAGTGTTCATACTGGTTTGACGAAGATTTACCATGTTTTGAAATCTTATTATTGATGGGAAGACATGAAGAATGATATTTAAGAGTTTTTGGCTCGATGTTTGAACTGCCAGCAGGTCAAGGTTGAGAGAATGAGACCTAGTAGAACGTTGCAGAGCTTGGAAGTGCCCCAGTGGAACTGGGAGCACATTGCCATGATTTTTGTGACCCATTTGCCTCGATCTGACCAAGGGTGTGCTGCAATTTGGGTGGTTATTGACCAACTGTCTAAGTCGGCCCACTTTATCCCTTATGATATGACTTGTTCCATGAATAAAATATCGAAGCTGTACATTGATCATGTTTTAATATTGCACGGTGTGCCGGTGTCGATAGTTTCTGACATGGATCCAAGGTTTACTTCCAGATTTTGGAAAAGCTTGCAAGCAGCCTTAGGTTCGATATTGGCCATGAGTACCACTTATCATCCTCAGACAGATGGCCAATCAAAGAGGATCATTCAGACCTTGAAGACTTGTGAGCTGTGGTATGAATTTTAGTGGGAGTTGGCAGGATTCTTTGTCCTTAGTGAAGTTTTCTTATAACAATAGTTACCAAGTGGCTATTGGAATGGTCCCGTTTGAGGCTTTGTATGGTAGGAAGTGAAGATCGCCTATTGTTGGGAAGAAGTTAGAGAAAGACAGTTGCCTTCACCCAATTTTGTGCAGCAAATGAGGGATCAAGTTGATCAGATCCGCAAGAGAATGAAGGAAGCTCAAGATCACCAAGCCTGTTATGCTAATAAAAGGCGTAGGCCTTTGGAGTTTCAGGTTGGTGATCGAGCCTTCTTGATAGTTGCTCCTTTCAGACGTGTTGTGAGATACGGATTTAAGGGTAAGTTAGCTTCTCATTACATCGGTCCGTACGAGATTTTTGACAGGATTGGATCTTTAGCTTATCATTTGCACATGCCGCCCGAGCTGTCTATGATGCATGATATTTTTCATGTATCTATGTTGCGGAAGTATGAGCCTGATCCTTCCCATGTGTTGAGAGCCAATGAAGTTGAGCTAGATCATACCCTGAGTTATGTTGAATATCAAGTTCAGATTCTGGACCGGAAGGAGAAACAACTCAGAATCAAGATCATTCCTTTGGTGTTGGTTCAGTGGAGTAAGCATGGAAGAGAAGAAGCTACTTGGGAGTTAGAAGCGAAGATGTGGCAAGAATGGCCTCATCTGTTTGAGCATGCTTCGGTATACTCCATGTGATCTGGTTAGTGTTCTGGTAAAGTTGGTTCTGGTTGAGTTGTTTTGTACCGATAGCTGAAGTTATCAATTTCTGTCTGTGGATAGTTCTTTGGTGCTTTCGTGTGTGTGATTTTGAGGAAGAAATCCTTCTTTTATTGGGGGAGAAATGTGAGGCCTGGAAGATCAGTTCAGGTAAATTAAGTTGTATTAATCAGTTTTGAGTGGATCAGATCGGGTGCGAGCTGAACTGTTCGTTTGAGCGCTGAGTTGATCTATTGAAGCGTGCTGATCTTATGGAACAGTGCTGAACTGGATCGAGCGTGCTGACCTGATCAAGTTGCATTTGGCTGATCGAGTTGTGTGCTGATGTAGCTGTGCTGATCTGGTGCGAGCTGAGCTGATCTGGTGTGAGCTGAGATGGTCTGGTAGTACTGTACTGTTGAGGTAGCATGTACTGGTTCGAGTAATGCGAGCTTATTTGATGCCTCAGCTGGAAATGAAGCGTGTTTTCTCGTGCTGTTTGACAAGCGCTAAACTGATCTGAGGATCCGGTGCTGATCTGTTGACGCTGAGATGATGTGGTGTTGTGCGTCTGGATGTTCTAAGCTAGAGTCAACTTAGAGGAGAACTGGACGTCCCAAGATGGTATCAGCTTAGAGACCTGAGCTGGTCGGTGGTTACTATAGATCAGATTGGGAGAACTTAAGTTATATACTTAGATTTTGACCCAGTGGTAGTCATTTCACGAACTTAGATATTTCGTTTACCTCTTGAGAGCATGATACCCCTTCACGAAACCCTCGACACTTTTCACTCGAACTTTTTATCTTTTCCGATAGCCTGCGGTAGATGGCTCAGCTTGGAGCAAGGTTGGTACCATTGAAATAATATCTCCAAACCCATCTTCTCCCTGCCAATCTTGAGACCGGTGGTTGGCCGGGGAAGGTAGCGTGACGATATCAAGGCGTACTGGTTTTCGATCTTTTTGACCGATTTATTCTTTGCTTTAGGTACGCCGTCTCGTGCGTGTTAGTATTCTTTCTTAGCTTCTTTCAGGACCAGTTTTATTTAGCCGGAGTTTTAGTTGAGCTAGTCTGAAATGATTTTCTCATGGTCGTATTTTGGTTAATTTCCCCAAGCTGATTTCTTTTAGAGGGAACAGATTTTAAGATGTTGTAGTTATTTCGATTCAGGGTGTTCGGTAGTCTATGGTGTAAGCTTCCCGAGCTGCAGGAGACTCCTGTGGTTTCTGGCGTGATTTCTCCACCCTGCTAGATGGAGCGCTGGTTCATGCACGATCTATTGTTAGTTTTCCGAGCTGTTCGTGCAGTGGAGCTTCTGTCGAGATTTCTCCACCTATTGGTCTGTAACGCCCGGAAATCCTAATTACGTGAATTGAATGCATGACTAGGAGGAAAACCTTATGTTAGTATGATTTTCATGTCATGTATGTGATTATATGATTATTTTATGTTTTACGTGTGCATGTCGCTTTACGGTACGGTTTGAGACCGGTAAGCGGGGACGAGTCCGGAGACGACCAAATCGAAAATATTTAAATGTTTTAGCCCTTAGACATATTTTAAAGCAAAATATTTTTATTTTATGCACAATTTCCAAAAAATTGAGATTTTATGCACGATTACCGAGGGGGACCTGTTTTTCGCCTATACGAGCCATTTTTATGACTTTTACCACACTTTTAAATTTGAGAGGCCTTATATTACGAAAATTAAAGGCTTGGAGGCTGAAATTTAAATGTTTTTAAGCCTTTTTAATTAGAGGATTGGCTAGTATAATGATGGGCCCTTATTTCTTTAAATAAAACAAGGTAGAAGGGCTTTTTAGTACATTTTTTCATACACCCTTCACCTAAACTCGAAAATTACCATAGCCCCTCCTCTCATCAGCCAACTTCAGCCTCTATCCTCCCCTTGGTGGCCGAAAATTTGCAAGTTTTTCCATGGGAACTCAAGGTGTGGTCTTCTCCATTGTCCTCCGCCCCGGTATCACGTATTTTCGCTTCTCTATCAATCAAGGCATGTTATATTCTTTATTTTCTCACCATATAGATCATATTACACTGTTTTTACAAATATTATGCATGAATTTTATGTGAATGTTTCAGATCTTAAGGTTTATGTTCATGATCATGCATGTACTCATATGTGCACCTCACGGTTTTAATCCTTTTTGCATGGCTTCGGTTCATGGGTCTGAGCTCTTTTTTAAGTGGTTCATGGTGGTCCTAGGAGTGGCTTGTCGTGGTTCTAAGGGGTGGAATTGTGGTCGAACCAATGGCTTGATGTCGCACACCGTGCAGTGTGTGTTTGTGCATGTCGCGTGCGTCTCCTTCCCAGCGTTCGTTCTCCTTCGTGCGAGCTCGGTTGGGGCGGTGGTTAGTCTCGTTGGAACCGCTTGGACCTGGGGGTGGTCCGGACTGAAGGGCTCCAGCAGTGGTGGCCGGAGTAGAGAGAACAATCGCTGATACCATCAGGTGGTCGCGACGGCACAACATGGCTGGTGCGTCCACTTGCAGCGACTGTTTCTCCCTGGTTAGGCCACGGTTTGAGGCAAGGTTGGTCACGTTAGAACCGCCTGGACCTGGGGGTGGTCCAGCCGGAAGGGCTCCGGCCATGGTGGCCGGAGCAGGGAGTCAAGCGCGATGGCTGACTGCTGGTTGCTGCGCCGTGCATGGTGTGTGTGTGGCTAGGGTTTGGGTGTTTGGTTTGGGCCGGTTCGTTTGGGCCGATGGG
>KV004522.1:0-13219 GCA_001598015.1 Dorcoceras hygrometricum | reverse complement strand
ATCCATGTGATCACGACATGGTGAAGTGGCAAGCATAGAGGTGTGACATATAGGGATCCCGAGGTAAGGTCGGGTGAACCACACCGCCACGTACGTTGGTTTATAGATTGATCAATCGAATTTAACGGCTCTCACTTCATGGATACGACTCGCATGTTCTTTTAAGTTATGTTATGTATTATGTTATGCCTTAACCTATATGTTATGATGATTTATGTACGACTACAGCATGATTTAACGTTTTAAGATCTTTTAATGCACGCATGTCATGAAAATTATGTTCATACGCTTATGTGCTTGTATGTGGTTTTACTATATGTACCTTGTTATTAGCGGATATAGCATGCTGGGCCTTTAGGCTCACTAGGTTTATATGGTGCAGGTGAGCATGATAATGTTGATGATATTACTCCGACCGACGGTGAGGACGTCTGATGCTCCACTGCGGCTGTTACCCCGTGACCGCTTAGTTATTTCATGTTATTTGCTTTTAAACATGTTCAGTTTTTCCGCAAACAGTTTTTGAGTACTCTGATTTTTATGATTAGCTTTTGAGACGTGGATTAAGGATTTTTGCAGTCGTTTTATCGCATGTTGAGATGTTATTTTTAATGCTTAAGTTATGGTTTTTATTTATCGCTTTCATTAAATGTTATTCCACGTCGGCTTTCAAAAAAAAAAAATTTAGAGGTTTAGTATGTTTCATGGTCATTGAGTGAGTTTGAGATATTTGGTAAGATACTTGAGGTACGGATGGAGCACGTCATTACAGCTTTCGTAAAGTATGATTATGTGCAATGTGTTTGAATCTATGTTGTTGCCTGTGTTTAAGTTGACATGTGATTGTGCATATACGTGTCATAGCATTGAGTATGTGCATTTCATATTGAGCCTTGAGATCTCTTGCCAGCTGTTTCATTTCAATTCTTTGCTTTGAGTTGTACTCTAGTAGAGTGGTTTTGTGCTTCATATTCACAAGGGAGAGCACTGAGGACGAACCGGATTGCTCCCACCCCCTCAGCTTGCTGTGGCCTGGATAGGTGATGGCGGGTGGTTGTAGTGTACCTTTATTTGTCATCACGGCCAGACGGGTAGCTCCTGTCACTGTCGACGATGAGCCACATCTATTTCCGATTGGGGACATAAGGGTAGCTCCCGAATTCTCGATGATGTTGCCACATGTTGCTGTTGAACGTTTCGTTTGGCTTACGGTTTTGGTACCGATGTTCTTGTTGTCGGACATGCATTGCGTAGCACAGCGCATATATCTTACGCACTTCATTTGTTGTTTTACTTTGTTCTCGGTATCGGGGTTTGACCTCTTTTACATTTGGGGCTGTTTTGGTTGCGTTGTTACTATTACAGGTTTCAACTGAGCCAGGAGGTGCGTCAGCTAGTGCAACTACTTAATATATATTTGTTTGTTTGGGAGATTGGATGTTGTTTATTTTTTGGATTTTTGCATGTATGGTGAGCATGTTAGCTCTGTATGTGATTTGCAAACAGGTTTTTTTTTTTTAAATAAGCTAGTATACTTAATTTTAGTATTCTAATATTTTTACTTGTTATTTTTGTATTAGGACGAAAAAAAAAATTTTAACCCGCTTTTAAGTTTCAGCATTAATTGTTTTGGTGTGTTAAATATTTAATTATGTGTATCGGGCCTGACAAATTTCAAACACACTCTACTTAATTTGTTACTTTGAGTGTTCATTTCAACTAGAACTGAAATCACACTAGGATTGTTATTCATTTTAACACTTTTATAAGCCTTAAAAAAATATTTGAAAATATAACATATGGTGTTATGTTATCAGCAGAGAGTATTAGGAGTTCAACACAGGCTTGGTCTGACTGGTTGGATTATGATATACTACATATTCTATTCAAATTCTTTTATGAAATTTCTTCGAGATTGGGAAAAAAGGAGACAGAAGTATTGCTTCGAACTTCCAGAAATAAATCTCTATCTCTTTACTGATTTACGTTTTCTATTACTTATTTGTTCTAGTTGATCGATTGAGATGTTTCCATATAAATTATTTTATTACTCAAAAGATAGCTTAGACCAAGATATGCAATCAGCTGCTAGTTCAACTTATCAGCCACTAAATTCCATAACAACCTTATTTGATTCTATTTACAAAATGTGTTTTGTAGACTTTTAGAATTATTGATATAATGATTAAAAACTAAATTCGTCTATCTTGGTATTAACTAACAAAGTAAGTTTACCATTAAATTAAGCATCGTTAAACTACAGTGTTAAATATTAATAATAATCACTCATTTGAAATACGTTATTTTAGCTTTATAACTAAATTAGTTATCGTACATAAGTAAAAGTTTTGTTATGTAATATAACTATTTAAAAATATGCCATTTTTCATTGACATTTTTGCATGTTAAAGTGCAGTCGATCGATTTTCATTCAATTTGATAAATTATATTTTGATCGAAAAAAAATCATGCATTCTGATATTTTCTATATATTACTGATTCGATGAATATACATTTTTCTAAGATATTACAGTACACAGTATTGCATCATATGAGATTGTGTTATGAATAGTTTTCTAAACTCATATATATATATATATATATTGATGCCCCCTATTACCACATCGGGACCCGAGGATCGAGCAGCACGTTTCAGATCCCGACTCACGTCGCTGAGATCGGGAAGTCGCCCGGGGACTCTTGCTCAGATCGGGAGTGTTTCCCGAGGACAGTGTCATGTCTACCAGAATCCATCCCGGATACGCCTTTCCTTATGTGAGCCAGAATCCAGCCCGGATACGTCTGTCCTTATTCGAGCGACAAGATCATCGAGGATTGCGGAGAGTATCTCGCCCGAGATACTCGCTGTAGGCGAATATTCACCGAGATATGCTCATCTCCACCGTCTAGCCCCTCTATAAATACCAGGTACGCCCCATTCATTCACACACATTCTGGAATTCTTTTGCACCCAGCACACATATTCTTGCTCTCTTTTGCTCTCGCATCCTGCCTGACTTAAGTATCTGAGGGGCTTCACTGGACACACTTCCGACGCCCTCTGACCTGTGATTTGTGGCTGCAGGCATCCTGAGGAATCGCCCTCCAATCGCTACCAACCCCGGTGACCGACGTCCGAAGCTCCCGAGGTGGTATCAGCTCGTCGGTGAGATAATTTGGCTACTTCAATTGGAGCCGTCTGTGGGAAGCGTAGAAGAAGAAAGACAAGATGCCACCGAAGAGAACTAGGGCTCAAGGAATGGGAGAAACCAGCCACATGCGGGATCTGTCTCAGGGGTCTGAAAACCCCAGTCTCACTGCGGAACAGATAGCCCAACTGGTAGCGGCTACAGTAGAACAGATACTGGCGAACCGACCTGAGTCACGCCCGTCGCCCGATCAACAATCTGAGGAGATCAGGAAGTTGCGGGAAGAGGTTGCTAGACTGATGGAAGAAAGAAGCTCAGCACGTCCCCTGCTCCCAGCTCAGGAGGTCCCCTTTTCTGCTGAAGTGTTGGCTACCGAGCTACCCCATCACTTCAAGTTCCCGAACGTTGGAGAATATGATGGGATGGGAGATCCCGAGGAACATCTGTCTCAGTTTGAGAACGCCGTCCTCCTCCACCAATATGCTGGCCCTATCAAGTGCAGATTTTTCCTCACTACCCTGGTCCGATCTGTGCAACAGTGGTTCAATCTCTTGCCAACTGGGAGTATTAGGAATTTTCAGGACTTCAATCATGCGTTCCTTCATCAGTTCGCTCGTAGCAAGAATCAAACAATGATAACACTGAATCTGTTTATAGTGAAGCAGAAAGAACAGAAGAGTCTTCGTGAATATATTCGGCGGTTCAACAGAACTATTATTGAGGTGCCGTCCGCCACTCCGGATTTGCTGATCGGGGCATTCATCCAAGGGTTGCAAGGGGATGATTTCTTCAAGTCCTTGGTCAAAGCCTCTGCAGAAGTTTGATGAGCTCCTCAGGAAAGCAGAGAAGTATGTTAACGTGGAGGATATACAGTCCTCGAGGAGAAGTGAACAGAAAATACCACCTTGGTCTGGTCGAGATATTCGAACAGAGAGAGCCCCGCCGAGGCCATCCAGACAAGACCTCCTTTGCTGTTGGGGGAGTTCACCGCTCGGACATCGCTAAAAATGAGAAATGTTCAGGCTCTGGAGATTTTTGATGAGCGGAAGGTAGTGCAGAGACCTTGGGGAAGTGATGGGGCCCCGAGGAACCTCAGGTCAGATAAATTTTGTGATTTTCACAGGGATTACAGGCACACCACCTCGGAGTGCCGACATCTGGACAACGAATTGGTGCGCATCATCCATAGTAATCCTGATATGCGGTCGGTATTAGCAGGGGATGGACAACCTCAATGAGATAAGAGGACCCGAGGAGGAGAAAATTGGCGACATGATAAGAGGCCAACAGGGCGAGGGAACGCCCCGGAATCAGGATCGGGATCCTCCCCAAGGAGAGCAGTGATCACACCCAATCTCGGGGAGTCATCCAAATGATATCAGGAGGACGTACTGACGGGGACTTTAACCGGGCTAGGAAGGCGCTGTGTCGACGGATGGAAGCCATAGAGGTTGAAAAGAGACGCTCGGGGCCTACTATTTCATTCGGTCTCGAGGACTTACCGGCGGATGTTGAAGAGCACAATGATGCTTTGGTTATCCGAGAAATGATTGCTAATTATGAAGTGGCCCGTATCTTTGTGGATTCTGGGAGCTCAGTCAACATGTTAGATCTGTTTTTACAGATCAAAGTCTAAGTTTTGATTCACACAAAATCCGTTACTACTAACGATTTAACTTAAGTGCGCAGGTTGAGCTGAAAAATAAAAACGCAATTTCGGAGGCCTAAACAAAGGAATTTGGCCAAAAAGCGGCTTAGCTCACTGCGTAGAGTGAGTTTTGCTCGTTGGACCGAGATTGTTTTGCGAAGTTCAAACTGATTTGTTGTTTTGTCAAATGCACTGTTCACAGAGCTCAGATTTCAGCAATGGTTGCAGCAGCACATTTAATGGAAAGGAGCTTAAAGTCAACAAAGCCTGCAAAGCATTAAATGACAAAGAATACAAGGTACATCTATGTCAGAACTTTTTCAGAAACCTTTTCAACGGCTACACTTTTGTGTCCAACGGATATAATTGCACAAGAGGCTTTATATATCCGACGTAATGAAACAGAAGATGAATGCGCAAAATAACAGTGAGAGTGTTGTGCAAATACAAAACAGAAAAATTAGAAGAAAGCAGAACGATGTGAAGATTGTAGATAACCAGCTCGGACTAGGAGCACTTCCCAGTGTGTGTGAGATTTAATTATTGAGAGATTGTGCTTACACTGCACATACACCCACATTCACTCACATTCAAGAGTTGAGCGAAAAATATTAGAGTGAATGTGATTCAATACTCTCCATTATTGTATTTGGACAGAGACGTTAAACAAGTCTAGTTGTCTTTCGCACTAAGACGTTAAAGAAGTGTGTGTAGCCTTTCTCACAGAGGTGTAAAAGAAGTGTTGTTAGTCACGCAGCTTGCGGGCTGGTGAGTGGTAGATGCCAGGAGTTCTTGCGGCTGCGGGTCGTAGGAGTGGGTTGCAGTGAGGGTCGTTGTAATCAAAGTCTTCTAGTGGATCCTTCCCGTTGCTGAAGAAGGGGAGACGTAGGAGATTGAGCTCCGAACTTCCATAAACAAATATCAACATATTTTCTTTACAGTTTCCAGTACTTGCATTCATACGCATAACATATTTATAACTGGGCATAAATCTGTTTAAGTGGCTTTCAAATATAAGAGTGCAGTGTGAGTTATTTCCGCATGATTTACTTTCATTACTAAATATGTATCTCGGTGCACAAGTATTCAAGAACATTGAGCTATTGCAGCTCAAGATAAGTTAACCAGATCGTTCGGCTATGTGTCGAGCTGGTTCAAGTCTAGTTTTCTTTCGCACAAAGACGTTAAAGAAGTGTGTGTAGCCTTTCTCACTGAGGTGTAAAAGAAGTGTTGTTAGTCACGCAGCTTGCGGGCTGCTGAGTGGTAGATGCTAGGAGTTCTTGCGGCTGCGGGTCGTAGCAGTGGGTTGCAGCGAGGGTCGTTGTAATCAAAATCTTCTAGTGGATCCTTCCCGTTGCGGAAGAAGGGGAGACGTAGGAGATTGAGCTCCGAACTTCCATAAACAAATCTCAACATATTTTCTTTACAGTTTCCAGTACTTGCATTCATACGCATAACATATTTATAACTGGGCATAAATCTGTTTAAGTGGCTTTCAAATATAAGAGTGTGGTGTGAGTTATTTCCGCATGATTTACTTTCATTACTAAATATGTATCTCGGTGCACAAGTATTCAAGAACACTGAGCTATTGCAGTTCAAGATAAGTTAACCAGATCGTTCGGCTATGTGTCGAGCTGGTTTCAGCATCCAGCTGTAACCAGAATGTTTAGCGCTTGATTTGTATCAATCTGGTTTCAACAACCAGCTGGAACCAGTTTGGTTATCGCAACCGGCTTCAATGTCGTGCTGAATCCAGCGTCTTATCATTCGATCTGGTTACACCCTCTAAGTGCTGATTATCATCAAAATAACAAGTATATAGAGGGTAAAATCGATCCTAACACAATGTATTCTTAAAGAGGGGCTGTGGATCAGCTGGGACCTCGGGAGGTATCGTATGGAGCCAGTGCAAACACCTCTGTTCGGGTTTACAGGTCACTCTTTGCAGTCAGTGGGGATCTTTTAGTTGCCCCGTTTTCTTGGATCGTGGAAGTACATGAAGACTAAGGTTGTCGAGTTTACTGTGGTAGATGCACCTTCTTCCTACAACGTCATCTTGGGAAGGGCCGCCATGGCCGCCTTCTTGGCCGTGGCCTCGACCTTACATCAAAAGATCAAGTTTCCAGTTGGAGAGTCAATGGGTGAGGTGCTTGGAGATCGGAAGATGGCACGGAAGTGTTATGTGGAAGAAGTGTGAGTGGAGAAGAAGGTGGCTAAATCCCGGGCCCAAAACTGTCCTAAGGCTCGGGAAGACAGAGGTGTGAACATAGTCGGGGAAGATTCTCAGTTGACCACCGAGGACGAGGAGGAAGAAATATTCCTCGTTCCTCCAGCTGGGGTTGTGAAGATAGCCAAGACTCTTCCAGAGTGCCTGAAAAGGAATAAGGATGTGTTCGCTTGGTCCCCTTCTGACCTGAAGGGGGTCAGGCGCGAAGTAATGGAGCATAGGTTGAATGTCTCCCCGAGCTCCCGACCAGTTATTCAGAAAAGGAGACACTTTGGTCCGAGAAGGACGCGGTGATCAGGAGTCAGGTCGGGGATCTGTTGCAGGACCGACATATAAGAGAGGTACACTTCCCTACCTGGTTGTCTAATGTTGTTCTAGTACCTAAAGCTACAGGAAAGTGGCGGATGTGTGTGGACTTCTGAGATCTGAACAAAGCTTGCCCCAAATACTGTTATCCGCTTCCCATGATTGATCAACTCGTCGATTCCACCTCAGGTCATGAGCTGCTCAGTTTCCTGGATGCCTATCAGGGGTATAATAAAATTCCGCTGGCCAAGGAGGATCAGCATAAGGTCAGTTTTATTACGGCCGATGGGACATTCTGCTATGTTGTCATACCCTTCGGACTTAAGAATGCGGGGGCAACTTATCATAGGTTGATGGACAAGGTCTTCAAAAGGCAGATAGGGAGGAATGTGGAGGTATAAGTTGATGATATACTGGTGAAGTCTCGGGAGGAGGAGAATTTTATATCTGACGTGGAGGATACTTTCAGTATCTTTGAGACTATCATATCAAGCTGAACCCCGGAAAGTGCTTGTTGGGAGCTCGAACAGGAAAATTCTTGGGATACATGGTTACATGTCGGTGAATTGAAGCCAATCCGGAGAAGGTGCGAGCTCTTGCATCGATGTGCCCTCCTCGGAACATTTAGGAAGTCAAGAGGTTGACAGAAAGGATCGCCGCCCTCTCCCGATTTATCTCCAGGTCGGCCGACCGAAGTATCCATTTCTTCAAAATGCTCCATAAGGCAAAGGATTTGAATGGAATGAACATAGCGAGAAGCCTTTTCAGGAACTGAAATAATATCTGAAGGGGTTTCCCGTTCTTAATAAGCCCGAGCTCGGGGAACCACTATTCGTGTATCCTGCCATCACCCCACAAATGGCTAGCTCAGTTCTAGTTCGGGAGGAAGGACAGATGCATCAACCAATGTATTTTGTGAGCCATGCCCTGAAGGGGGCTGAATTGAACTATACTACACAGGAAAAGCTGGCTCTGGCCTTGGTTATTACGGTCTCAGAACGTATTTCCTATCCCATCCAATTACTGTGCTTACTAATAATGCGTTGGGGCAGATTGTCTCTCATCTTGACGCCTCAGGGAGACTTCTCAAGTGGGTCACCGAGCTCAGTGAATATGATATACAGTTCAAGCCTCGGGCTGCGATAAAAGCGCATGCATTGGCGGATTTCTTGGCAGAGACAGTGCATCTTGAGCAAGAGGAGAGGTGGAAGGTGTATGTGGATGGGTCTTCTTGCTCATCTGGAAGTGGCGTAGGGATAGTCCTGGTGTTCCCCTGGGGGGAAGAAATAAGTCTGCCGATCACTCTTGATTTCAAGGCCTCCAATAATGAAGCGGAGTATGAGGTCTTACTCATCGGGCTCCGAGTAGCAAAGAATATGGATAGCTCGGGTAGTGCTCAATTCAGACTCCCAGTTGGTGGTTCAGCAGAGCAACGAAAATTCGAGAGAAAAAATGATAAAAATGGTGAAGTATGTGGAGGCGTTGAGCAAGCTAATGTAAACCTTTTCTGAAGTAGTTCTGGAGCAGATACCTCGGGGAGGCAATGAAAAGGTGGACAGACTCGCTAGGATGGCTAGTTCTCTTGCTCCATCATCGGGAGGAGAAGTGCAAGGAAAGGAACTGATATCACAGGTATATCAGGTCGGGAAGAATCATGGAGAAATACCTGCCTCAGACTGGCGGTATGACATCATTGAGTACATCCTTAGAAGAGTCGTGCCCGAGGACCAACGCCAGGCTTGGGAAATCATATGACGAAGCTTGCGCTTTGTGATGCTGGATGATAAATTGTATAAGAGGTCTTTCTCACGGCCACTACTGAAGTGTTTGGGTCCCGACGAGGCCAGATATGTATTGAGGTAAATCCACGAAGGGTGTTATGGAAATCATCTGGGCGCAGTACCTCTGGCTCGGAAAGCTCTACTTGCTGGGTTCTTCTGGCCTACTATGCAGTAGGATTCTACCACTATTATCTGATCTTGTCAAGGCTGTCAGAAACATGCTAACCTACAGAAGCAGCCCGCCGAGCCCTTGAAGACCGTCATCTCTTCGTGCCCATTTGATCAGTGGGGCATGAACATCATGGGACCTTTCCCACCTGCTGGAGCGCAAAGGAAGTTTCTATTAGTGGCTGTCGATTACTTCTCCAAGTGGGTGGAGGCTGAGCCCTTGGTGAAAATATCTGAGGCCGAGGTGTTGAAATTTCTGTGGAAGAACATCGTTTGTCGCTTCGGGATACCTCGGAGACTTGTTTCAGACAATGGGAGACAGTTTTGTGGAGCGAAAGTTAGAGCATGGTGTCAAGAGTTGAAGATCGAGCAGGTTTTCACTTCGGTAGCCTATCCTCAAAGCAACGGGCAAGTAGAAGTCACTAACCGAACCATCGTGCAAGTCCTCAAAGCGCAATTGGACTCAGCCCTGAGGAAGATGAGTGGATGAATTACCGAGTGTACTCTGGGCTTATCGAACGACGACTCGAGTAGCTACAGGCGAGACACCTTATTCCATGGTATATGGGACTGAAGCACTTTTGCCCATAGAAATCGGCCAGGACAGTCTTCGGGTCATGGAGTATACTGAGGATAATGGGAAGATATGGAGCCTCGAGTTGGACCATCTCGAGGAAAGAAGAGCTTAGGACGCTGTGCGTTTATCAGCATATCAGAGGAGAATGAAGCAGGCTTACAACAGGAGAGTTCGGCCCCGGAAGTATGAAATAGGAGATCTTGCCTGGAGGAAGATATAACATCAAGGAGATAGAGGGAAACTCCACCCCAAGTACGAAGGGACATACAAGGTGGTCGGAAAAGCGGGAGTCTGTTAAGATAAAATTTATAAGTTTTGGTGATAACAAAAACAAGATAAGAACTGAATCTTGAAATCAGATTTGGACAGTCAGTTATCGTGGCTTACAGTTAAGTATCTTCATATCCGAAAGACTTGGGAACAGTTTACTCAGACTTCAGTTATCGGGTTGAAGATTTCGAAACAAATCTTATCAGATTTGAGTATTCGGGTTATTTCAGTAATCGGTTTAGGATTTAGATTTGAGGGCATTCAGATTTGACTCAGAGACTTCGGTAACAGATCCAGGTATGTTTTTTCAGATGTGAACAGACTCCACGGGGTCTTTCAGAATTTAGATTTGACAGTATTACGAGAAGAATACATTATTTCAGATCTAACAGAGTATTGATTTTGTAATAGCACAAGGAGGATAATTCAGATGTGATGGCTTAAGTAAAGAGACATATCTTGTAGCTTTTCACCAAGGGAAAAATAGCAGTATTCAGATTTCAATGCATCAACGGATGTGAGCTTTGAATGTCTTCATAAATTATCAAGTGACTAATCGATAGACATCAACGGTCACAACTTGAATAAAGGAAACAAGATCAAAGCTATTTTGAGTAAAATCGCGCAATACACAGAGTGATTGATACGCTATTTACCCGGTTTGGTAAATAAGTCAATCAAGCCTTGACAGCACAGGTTACCTTGTGCATAGTGTTAATGAAGATACGATGAAGATATGCAAAGGGATTTGTTTCTACTGACCGTTGAGATTGAAGAGTATAAATAGCTGAAGATTTGAAATGAAGAAGCTCTCCGTGAATTTTTAAGCTCTCCGTCAATTTTATCTTGCATACTCTCTCTCAAACTTCTGGGAATATTCAGTGCTAAAAAATATTCTAAGTACCAGTTGTCAAAATCTCGAAGAACATTCCTATGTTCTTATTAGTCTTATCTTAGAGATACATACAGTACTCAAAATATTGTATTCATTGTATTGCTCAAATTGAGTCTGTAACGAACGTGCTCTTTGAAGCAGTTCGAATATATATTTAATTGTAGACAGCAGTTTATCTGCTTGGTTGTGGTTGCTAGGATTTCACTTGGAGCGAGGCTCAGTGACAGGGTGTATTTGCTGTGTACATCCTGGTAGCGCCTCTTCGTGCAAGTCATTACACGATCTTCCGCCGCGCTGGATGGCGCACACGATGCGCGCTTGTCGCATCATAGCCGCGCGCTGGCCGCGCATTGCGCCATGATGGCCGGCCGCTGCTGCACCTCACTGGGCGCCGTGTCGCGATGGAGATCGGCCGCTGGTTGCGCACCTCGCTGTGCGGTGGTCGAGTGATGGGCGCACGGCGATGCGACGTGAGTGGCGAGACGATGCGCGATATTGCGGCCGAGCGTGGTTTTTGCGCCGCGCGTGAATTTTTCGTGGTGGCGCCGCCGCCGCCGGCCGCCTCTCCGGCGAAGCTCCGGCGATTTCGTGACGGCTGATTTCTTCTAGGGTTTGGTTCGGGCCTGTCCCGGGCAGCCCGTGAAGTTTTCGGGCCGATATTCGATATCGGGCCCGTTTTGGTCGATTTTGAAATTTTAAGATTTTTGGGCCTAAAATTGTTTTAAGCCCAATATGATACAATTAAAATTAGTAAAATGATTTTAATTATAAAATATGATTTTATAATGAAATATGATTTTGTTGATTAAAATTCGATTTTATTGACAAAATGCGATTTTATTATAAAATGCGATTTTATGATTAAAATATGATTTTGCGATAAATAATAGGATTATTTAATTTATGCATGTTAATTAGATTATCTGCATGATTGGGGTGATCGAGAGCCGTGCCCAATTTGTTAGGTGTATGCGATAGGTTTTTGTGATTCGGTTTGTAAATATTTTGATTATCATTTAAAGTGGGTCTGTTTGTGGCCCGTTCCCACCCTTTGATAAATGTATCCCTTGTATGTCATGGTATTTAAATGTAAATTACTAGATTTAGTGGGAGGCATCCGAAGACGGTGGAGATGACGATCAAGATATTGAATATCGAAGATCTGTAAAACCGGAAAGCATTGTAATAGGATTGCATTGCATATTGCATCACCCTTAGGATTGGACCCAGGTCCATGACTGGCAACCACGGACCGCATAGCTCTCGCGATCGATCATCCCAATATCTTTATATATGTTGATATATAGTTTAGTTGAATCCGCATGTTGCATGTTTTAAATTTGATTTAAAATATATGCATGAGACCAAAGTTTTTCAAAAATAAAATCCCTCGTTTTAAATATGATTTAAAACTAATATCAAGACAAATGTTTATTCGATAAACTAAAGGGTATTTAAAATTGTTTAAATTTCCCTACCTTTCATCAACAATGGGTGTACGTCGATGCTACCCGTATACATGGCCCGGCTCATATTATTGAGGGGGTCATGTATGCCGGAAAGCTGTCCATGCCATTGACAACTGTTGTGAGTCGGTAGGAACTCCCTTTAACTTTGGCTCATATTATTGGGGACGTTAAGGGGACCGTCCTTCACGACTCAACATTGATGGGTAATCTTGACACGTGATAGTAAACGGCGTCATATTATTGGGCCCTTACTGGACGTGAGGTGAATACATGGAGGTTGCACCGGTTGCAATCGGAAACTACCTTTTGGGGGTCATGGATGGCTGATATTATTCGGGTCCATGATCGCTTGATTGGGCTCCGTGTACCCACTAAAGAAACCTGTTTTCTCGATTTCATTAGAGGGTGGTGAAATCGTTAAAATAGTGGGAGGGTAATTCATAAAACTTAACGACCATGTTTTATGTCTTAGCGATTATTTTATATATAGTTAGTAATGTATGTCTGTTTTTCTTTTCAGTATTACTGCTTATAAAATGGTTTCGATGAAAAACCCGCTCGCCGCTATACTGGATAGCAACAGGTTCACCGGTCTGAACTACCAAGACTGGCTCCACAACCTCAATCTTGTATTGGCTTCGGAGAAGCTCCTCTATACGATAGAGAAGTGCCCTCCGGAGGAGACCCCTGCCAATATCAGCCCTGAGGAGCTGATTACGCTTAACC
>KV004521.1:48976-73861 GCA_001598015.1 Dorcoceras hygrometricum | reverse complement strand
TGGGAAACAGAAGCTGATATGCTAAGTCTTTACCCATATTTATTTGGTACGTAAATTTCGAGGACGAAATTTCAATAAGGAGGGTAGAGTTGTAACGCCCCAAAATCCTTAGGACCATATTTATGCATTTCATAAATCATATGGGCCATTTTGGCAATTTTAAATATCATGTATCTGCTGATTATTCATTCCAGCGGAAAAGATTTGCGCTGCGGCTAATTTCAGCAGGTAACTCCAAGTAACAATGCACGAGCTGATTTTTAAATCGATTGGAAAATGTTTTAAGGAGGTGAAATGCTTTCTTTAAGAGAAGGTTTGGTGTTTTACAAATTAAAATTATATGAAGGGAATTTTACTAAATTTTGAAAGTGTGTCATGCTTAATTTCTCAAGTAGCTTGCCACTAATCCCTTTCATATAAAAACCTGTTTCCAAAGTAAGATTTTCATCATTTGCAAAGAAAAGTTTTAAAGTGTTCTTCAAAGAAATTCCAGAAGAGTTCGTGCGTTGTTCAAAGGGAGGATTTCTGCAGGAATTAGCTGTTGTCGTAAAGTTTTGATTAAGGCAAGTAAAAGCTGATCCTTTGCTACACCATTTGAAGCATATATTGTGTTTTTATGGATTTGCTTGCCTGTATGTTATTGATATATTTAAAGTTCATGTTTGAAATGATTTAGACATGATAAGGAAAGAAAGATGGGTTCGAAAATGTTGTTTTGATGTTTATGATGCTTCCAGTATGATTTCCAGAAAGTTTATGAAGATTTAAAGGTACTGAGGATTCGAATTTATTTCCAGAAATGTTATGAAAGTTCTTCTTGCAGTAGCTGTAATATTAGAATTTGATAACTGTGTAATTGGTAGTTGCTGGTTGAATCATTGGTATGGTTTGATAGACAACAGCTGATGACATCGTTGTTGTTTTGATATTACAAATGTTGATTTATGTATCCAGCAGCTGTATCTACTTGTTAAGATTCAGCAGCTGTATTGTTATAACATTTACGAATGTTCTTCTTGTATTTGTAATGTCGAAATTTGATGATTTTGTAATCGGTAGTTGCTAGTTGAATCAGTATAAAGTCTGGTTTAATAGGCGACGGCTGGTAGCGAAATCATTGTTTAGATATTGCAAGCGTCTTCATAAAATCAGCAGATGCACTGTTCATCAGTAGATGCGTCTTTCCTTGTTAATATCAGCAGTTGTTTTCCTTTGATTAGGAATCAGCTTTACGAATGTTCTTCTTGTATTTGTAATGTCGAAATTTGATGATTTTGTAATCGGTAGTTGCTAGTTGAATCAGTATAAAGTCTGGTTTAATAGGCGACGGCTGGTAGCGAAATCATTGTTTATATATTGCAAGCGTCTTCATAAAATCAGCAGATGCACTGTTCATCAGTAGATGCGTCTTTCCTTGTTAATATCAGCAGTTGTTTTCCTTTGATTAGGAATCAGCAGCTGTATTGTGATTTTAAATTCAGCAGCTGTATTTTCCTTAGTTAGAATCCAGCAGTTTCATTGTCTACATAAAAACAGCAGATGCACTGTTAATCAGCAGATGCATTCCATAGTGATAATTCAGCAGCTGCTTTACTCGTTTTTCAAGTACTGTTCATTTCAGCTGGTACAAGTCTTGCGACTGGTACTATTCATTTATATACACGTGTTAGCGCTTTTTCTTACAACTGATCGATTAGGGTATTCCTTGCGACTGATTGACGCGCTAATGACGTCGTTCCTTTAAGTCATAGTAAGATCAGCAGGTAGTCTTGTTATTCCATCTGCTGATCACTCCAACGACATCGTTTACTTTATACTTATTTAAAAGACCTCGCGACTGGATTCTTGTCTTGCGACTGGTTCCTATTTGTTGCGACTGGTTCTGTTCATTCAGCAGGTATTAGTCTTGCGACTGGTACTGTTCCTTTGCGACTGGTTTTCTTTCAACCAGTTCCATTTAATGATATGTTTCCAAAGTCGAAATCGATACTCAGTAAAGTTTTAAAATGGGAAGCAAATGTTTAAAATGATAGAACCCGATGATTTACAGGAATGTTTAAAGAAAGGATTGTTAAGGAACAAAAGATGTTTTAGATTATGGCATAGATAGTTACGGTCACCAAGGAGAAGGGTGAGCAGTTGTCTAGATGTCGACTGCCCTTTCATATGAGCTATATGCTAAAACTGATATCGGGAGTCATTTTGATCAAAGTGCAAACTGGAACACATAGAACTTATATGCCATGATCAAAAGAAAATGATATTGAACTTACTGAGAAGCTGGGCTATCATCCCCTGTTTCTGCCATTGAATGTTTATTGAAATGTTTATGAAATTGAATTTATATATTGAAGTTCCTTAACATATGAATTGTACAGATGTCTGCCTGCGTTTTATGAAATTGTTACTACTCAGATTTTACTTGCTGAGCCTTTAGGCTCACTAGCTTTTCAAAATGGTGCAGGTACGACAACTGGTGGTGGAACAGCAGGTGAAACTTGAAAACCAGCAGATGGGTGGCGTTGTGTTTATCCAAGGCCTACGTTTTCCGTGTCTAAGTTGTATCGTTTTGAATAGATTGTACTGTATTAGATCAGTAGCAACGGTTGTATATTTACTTAGAATAGCAGCTGTTGTCATCGCAATTGCAATTATCAATACAAACTGTTTTTCCGCAAATGTTTTAGCAGTTAGCGCGCAATATAAGTACCTGCTGATCCTTGAGCTTGTCGTTTGCTTTGTTCTTTTCAAGTTATAGGAAATACAGCCTATAGCGAATTATCTTTTAGACCTTCTTTTATTCGAAAATTTTTATTTACCCAATTCTCGTGGCCCCGTTGGGTTCGAGCGTCACAGCAGATACTAGTCTCTAACTCGGGCGGCCTTATCCTCATTTTGACGGCCCAATCGACTAGGAACATGTTCAGAATACACAGCGACTATTAGATGTGTTTCATGATAGCCGTCATACCCACTATCACATCTAACATACGCTTTAGTGCATTCTAGGTCTTTACTCAACGCAATTGTAAATCATCATACACACAATGAAAGTAAAGAATGCCATATGGATAAATGCGAATATCATATATAAAGATTGTCATATACAAGAGTCTATAAACCCACACGCCACAAGTTGGCTAGTTGGGCATCTACTCTAACAAACATATCAGATAAGATCGTAGCAGCTCATATCAGATCACGGCAGCACATATAAGATTACAGCAGCTCGGGTCAGATTGCAGCAGAACATATCAGGTCACCCCAGTTCAATTCATATCACAGCTCCTATCAGATCACATCAGCTAATATCATATCACGGCTCAGATTAGATCACAATAGCTCATATCTGATCACAACAACTCAGATCAGTTCACAACAGCTCAGATCAGATCACAGAAGCACAGATCATCTCGGTCAAACCATATCAGATACAAGTACCAGAATTGTCAGAATTGACAAAAGTGTCCATAAGTATTTCCAATGGTTATTTCATTGTGCATAACATTTATATCACATCCGGAATCTACAAATACAAAACTTGAGAGATTAACAAGTGAGAAAATAGACAAAAAAAGAGAAGAAATAATCGAATAGAGGAGCAAACAAAAGGAGTAACATAAAGACACCAGCTTATTGAGAGCAATTCCTAGTGTATGAGTATATATTTGAAAATACATACTGTAACAGATTAAATCCTCACACACACTCACTCACACAAATATATACGAGATTTGAGTTTCGTTGTTTTGTTGAGTGAGTCTTTCTCAAAGGCATAAAATATTGTGCTTGTAGTAGTATTCTAGAAGTTTCAATTTAGATAATGAGTAAGTATTAAAATGAAGTGAGTTTGTACAAAATGTTGTATAAATCAAAGTCTTCTAGTGGATTGCTTCAATAGAAGAGAGGAGATATAGAAAGGTGTTGTCTTTGAATTTGCATAAACAAATTGTGTATTTACCTTATTGCATTCATTCAGGATTTTCATATTAATTGTTGAAGTATTTTAGGTGTTTAATAAAATATTTCAATCAAACTGTTTTTGGCACATCACTTGCATATCTTTCAAATGATTTACAATTTCATGAATTCGTTTTAAAGGATTATGTACAGTATTTTTTGCTTGGTATGAAAACCAAACCTGATATAATTTCTCGGTGCTCTAAGTGTTCAATAACTAGAAGTATTGCAACTCCATGACGTAAAAGTTTTTATAATAAAATTATTTCATTACCCGTCTGACATATTATTCAATCATATCATTTTTCAATTAAATAATACCTTTATAAATTAATAAAATACATAGTCTAAAAATTATTATATTATTATTATTATTATTATTATTATTATTATTATTATTATTAATAATTTACAACTTTACTATGTCATGACTGATGTCTTATTAACCACCATTTCAAATCGACAATGATTTAGACACTCATCATAAGATGTATCATATATCATACGTCCTAGATAGTATCAAAGATAAAAACGTTTTTAGTCCATCTATAAATTTCTATGAGTTATATTCTCTTATAACTATTGTATGGATCAGTTGATAAACCAGCTCAAAGCGAGAAGTGTAATATCAGACCAGCTGAGAGACCAGATGGACAAACCAGCTCGGAGTAGAATAGGTTCAGTACAACAATCGTACATACGAACTAATCAGAGAAGCAAAGTGAACAAAAATTACAATCTGGAACAGTACAGTACAAAGAGACCAGATCGGACAAACCAGATTAGAGCATTTCAACACAGCGATCAGATCATAGCCAAGCTGAGTAAAGACAACTCAGCTAAATGATTCAGATTATTTTAAGGTATCGTATACATCAAATATCCTTGGTTTGATTCAAAGGGTATAAATTTGGAGAAGCAGATCAGTTCGAAGTAGAATGCTAGTGCTAATGTGATTGTGAACGCAAACAACTTACAAGTGAGACAAAAACTATACACAGAGTTCACAACTCTCAAACCAGCTCCAAAACCTCTAGAAAGCTGGATGTGAGGACGAGAAATTGTTAAATTGTTAATTTATTAGTTAGTCAGTGAAACATACTAAATTTCTAATTTTTTTTTATTTGAAAGCCGATGTGGAATAAACATTTAATAAAAGCTATAAATAAAATCATAACTTAAAGCATTTAAAAAGGTAACATCTCAACGTCCGTTAACACTAACTGCAAAATATCCTCAATCCACATCTCACAAGCTAACATAAAAATCAGAGTATTTAAAAACTGTTTGCGGAAAACATGTCTAAAAGCAAAGGCATAAAATAACTAAGTGATCACGGGGTAACAGCCGCAGCGGAGCATCAGACGTCCTCACCGCCGGTCGGAGTAATATCATCAACATCATGCTCACCTGCACATTTAAAACTAGTGAGCCTAAAGGTTCAACATGCTCTATCCGCTAATAACAAAGTATGTATAATAAAACCACATACAGGCACATAAGCATAGGAACATAATTTCATGACATGCGTGCTTAAAAGATCTTAAACGTTAAATCGTACTGTAGTCGTACATACTTCATCATATAACATATACATTAAGACATGGCATAAACATAACATAACTTAAAAGAACATATGAGTCGTATCCATGAAGTGAAAGCCATTAATTTGATTGATCAATCTATAAACCAACGTACGTGGTGGTGTGGTTCACCCCGATGTCACACGAGGATCCCTATATGTCACACCTCTATGCTGCCACTCCACCATGATGTCACACATGGATCCATAAGCTCATACATTAACAGGGGATCCCCGGGCCCGGCTGCCCGGCTAACTCCCATCATTACTTTGCCCCACAACACTTCAATCCCTCAAAATATTTTTCATTCATGCCTTAACATAACTTAAACTTTCATGATGCATGCGTTTCATAAAATCACGCGACTTTAAAAGATCTTGGCCCATCAATATATATTTAATTTCCTTAAAACATTTCATAATTAATTACATAGCATAATACTTATATAATTAAATATATATTCATGGGCCTATGCATTATTTTCCTCGGCCCGATCAAGGATTGGCTCCACAATTTACTTAAAAATCCAGCAACTTAAAACAATTTTTAACTTAAAATCATTGACCCGAAATCATTTTGACCAAGAATAAATTTTTAACTTAAAAAGTTGACTTGACCCGATAAAAATGACTCGGAATTTAAAAATAAAATTACCCGGCCCAAAAATAAAATAACTCGGACCGAACTTAAAATAATTTACTCGAGACTCGATGAACTGCCCCGGTCCAACTGAACCAGCCTGAACCGGTCCAATTGAACCAAGCCAAATTCATCAAACCCTACACGCACTACTCACGCACACCACCATGCACCGTGAGCAGCCGCCACCTATCGACGTAAACCTCCCTGCTCCGGCCACCCTGGCCGGAGCCCCGCCGGCTGGGCCACCCTAGGTCCGGCCGGTCATGACCTGACCAGCCTTGGTCCAAGCCATGTGCCGCACGGCTCAAACGAAGGCAAGGAGACGCGACGCATGTCGCAGACCCACGCGACGCATTTCGCGACCCACTCGACGCATGTCGCGACCCACTCGACGCATGTCGCGACCCACGACCAGCCTCTAAATCCTCATCTATGGACCATCTCTTGCCCTTCATAGGACCACCATGAACCACCTAATATCGAGCCATGATCCCTACAGCCGCCCCTTGACCGAAACCATGCAAGAAACTTAAAAAAAAAACCGTGAGATGCACATGAAGAAATACATGAACATGATCATATGCATAAAGATCTGAAACATCCACGAAAATTCCATGCATAATATTTGTAAAAACAGTATATTATGATCTAAATTGTGAGAAAAGAAAGAATATAACATGCCTTGATCGAAAAAGAAGCGAAGATACGCGATACCGGAGCGGAGGACAATTGAGAAGACCACACCTTAGATTCCAATAAAAGCTTGAAAATTATCGGCCACCTAGGGGAAGAAGAAGGCTGATGAGAGGAGGGGCTAGTGTAAATTTTCGAAATAGTGGAGAAGGGTGAGTGAAAAGTGTACAAAAAAACCCCTCCACCTTGTTTTATTAAGGAAATAAAAGGCCTATTCCAATACTAACCCTCCTCTAATTAAAAAGGCTTACCAATATTTAAAGTTCAGCCTTCAAGTCTTAAATTTTCGTAATATATGGCCTCTCAAATTTAAAAGTGTAGTAAAATTCATAAAAATAGCCCGTATAGGCGAAAAACGGGTCCTCCTCGGTAATCGTGCATAAAATCTCATTTTTTTGGAAATGGTGCATAAAATAAAAATATTTTGCTTTAAAATATGTCTAAGGGCTAAAACATTAAAATATTTTCAATTTGGTCGTCTCCGGACTCGTCCCCGCTTACCGGTCTCTAACCGTACCGTAAAGTGATATGCACACGTAAAGCATAAGATCATCATACAATCACATAAGAGACATGAAAATCATACTAAAATAAGGTTTTCTCCCTAGTCATGCATTCAATTCAACGTAATTAGGATTTCTGGGCGTTACAACTCTCCCTCCCTTATAGAAATTTCGTCCCCGAAATTAAGTTACGTACCGAAAAGCTCTGGATAGCACATCCGTATATCGGCCTCGGTCTCCCCGCTCCTCTCGCGACTAAGCTCGTCGAACCGGTCGCTCCTACGAAAGAATAATCTGGGGCCAACTGAAGCGGCTACAAAATCCAACACATGAGATGGGTTCGGGACGTAGTTCCGTAACATCGAGATATGGAACACGTTATGCACTGCTGACAGACTGGGTGGTAATGCTACGCGATATGCTAACGTACCGACCCTCTCCAAAACCTCAAACGGTCCAATGAATCTCGGACTGAGCTTGCCTCTCCGGCCGAAGCGCATCACGCCCTTCATAGGAGATATCCTCACAAATACATGGTCCCCTACTGCCAACTCCAGATCTCGTCGTCTACGATCGGCATAACTCTTTTGAAGACTTTGAGCTGTCCTCATCCGATCTCGTACCCTGGTCACAATATCTGCTGTCTGCTGCACCATCTCTGGTCCAGTCAAAATCCTCTCGCCAACCTCATCCCAATGCACGGGAGACCTACACCTCCTCCCGTACAAAGCCTCATAAGGAGCCATCCCAATCGATGCCTGAAAACTGTTATTGTACGTGAACTCTACCAAGGGTAACCTAGAATCCCACGTACCCTGGAAATATATCACGCAGGCTCTCAGTAAATCCTCTAGAATCTGGATGACTCTCTCTGACTGACCGTCTGTCTGCGGGTGAAAAGCCGTACTGAAAGATAGCTTGGTCCCCAATGCAGCGTGTAAGCTCCTCCAAAACGCATACGTAAACCTGGAATCCCTATCTGATACAATAGAGACTGGTATGCCATGCAGCCTGACAATCTCTCTAATGTATAGATCTACATACTGAGTCAATGTGAAAGTGGTCTTCACCGGTAGAAAGTGTGCGGACTTGGTGAGTCCTAGGTAAACCAACCACAAAAATCCATCGTGATGTTCTACCATTTCCACTTAGGGATAGGGATTGGTTGTAGTAACCCTGCTGGTCTCTGGTGCTCTGCCTTGACCTGCTGACAGGTCAAACACTCTGATACAAATCGTCCAATATCCCTCTTCATCCCTGGCCACCAGTAAAGTGTCTGCAAATCTCTGTATATCTTCGTACTCCCTGGGTGAATGGAATACGTCGATGCATGGGCCTCTGATAAGATCTCAGCTCTCAACTGCTCAGTATTGGGTACCCACATGCGACCCCTGAAACGAGTAATCCCATCCTCGACTGTGTACAAACCTCGTCCTCTAGCCTCGTCTCTCTGTCTCCACTGCTGTAACTGCTCATCTGCAGCCTGGACGTCCGTAATCCGATCTCGAAGAGTCGGCTGAACTGTGAGCGCTGCGAGGCTAGGCCCACAGCCTCCTGAATAAAACTCCAACCCAAATCTCTGAATCTCGGTCTGTAGTGGTCGCTCAACTGATAAAATGCCATCAATGAAGTCTTCCGGCTCAAAGCGTCAGCTACCACATTAGCCTTACCCGGATGGTAGCTAATGTCACAGTCATAGTCCTTCACCAACTCTAGCCATCTGCGCTGCCTCATATTCAGCTCCTTCTGGGTGAAGAAGTACTTGAGGCTCTTATGGTCGGTGAAAATCTGACACTTCTCTCCGTAAAAATAGTGCCTCCAAATCTTCAGTGCGAACACCACTGCTGCAAGCTCCAGATCGTGCGTCGGATAGTTCTGCTCATAACTCTTCAGCTGTCTCGACGCATACGCAATAACCTTACCTCCCTACATCAGAACTGCACCCAAACCTCTCAAAGAAGCATCTGTATAAACCACAAACTCCTCGTGGTCCACTGGCATAGCTAATACTGGTGCTGAAGTAAGGGCCTCCTTCAGCTGATCAAAGCTCCTCTGACAGTCGGTACTCCACACGTACTTCGCATTCTTCTTGGTCAAGGCTGTCAAGGGCACTGAAATAGAGGAGAAGCCCTTGATGAACTTGTGATAATAACCTGCCAAGCCCAAGAAACTACGAATCTCTGCTGCATTCTTCGGAATCCCCCAGTTCTGCACTGCCTCCACTTTCGATGGGTCAACAGAAATCCCATCTCTCGACACAATGTGTCCTAAGAAAGCCACCTGCTCCAGCCAAAACTCGCACTTGCTGAACTTGGCGTATAACTTGTGCTCCCTCAAAGTCTGCAAAGCTGTCTGCAAGTGCTGCCTATACTCCTCAAAGCTCCTCGAATAGATCAGAATATCGTCGATGAACACAATGATGAACTGGTCTAGATACTTCCTGAATACCCTGTTCATCAGATCCATGAAAATCGCTGGGGCGTTTGTCAGACCAATCGGCATCACCAAGAACTCGTAGTGGCCGTAGCGTGTCCGAAAAGCAGTCTTGGACACGTCCTCCTCTCTAACTCTCAGCTGATGATAGCCAGATCTCAGATCAATCTTCGAGAACACCGAAGCTCCCTGCAACTGATTGAATAAATCCTCAATCCTCGGGAGTGGATATCTATTCTTCACGGTAACCCTGTTCAACTCCCGGTAGTCAATACACAACCTCATGCTACCATCCTTCTTCTTCACAAACAGAACTGGTGCGTCCCATGGAGAGAAACTAGGGCGAATGAACCCCTTGTCAAGAAACTCCTGAATCTGCTCTTTCAACTCCTTCATCTCGGTAGGAGCTAAATGATACGGTGCCTTAGAGATAGGCACTGTACCTGGCATCAGCTCAATAGAAAACTCCACCTCTCTCTCTGGTGTAACTCCTGCGACATCGTCGGGGAAAACATCTGCGAAGTCCCTGACTACCTCCACATCAGACAACGAAGGGCCTACTGAATCTCCTGAAGCAGTAACACTGGCCAAGAACGCCTGACATCCGTGCTCGACTAGCTTCCTAGCCTGTAAGAAAGATATGAATCTGGGCTTTCGCGGCCTCCTAGCTGCCTCAAATAAGAAGGCCTCCTGCCCTGGCGGTCTGATAGAAACTGTCCGCCTCTGAAAATCAATCACTGCTCCGAACTCTGTCAGCCAATCCATGCCTAGGATGAGATCGAATCCCTACATCGGCAACACCACTAAATCTGCTTGGACTGCATGATCCAGGAACATCATCGTCAATCACTGAACCGCAGCGAGAGCCATACCCAAGCTCTCCGGTGTAATACCCATCCTCTGCATGAACGCACTCGAGATAAACGAGTGGGTCGCCCCTGATGCAAGGGTAGTAACACCAAGCACATGAATCTCGCCTGAAACAGACGCAACACACAGGCACGCGATTACAGTTAAACTAGGTCTCAACAAGTAGTTCAGATGCCTACACATATTCTAAGTTAGCTAGCCCTACTGTCCATGTTCGCATAGAAGTCCTAGAAGGCATACAGTTCCACTAAGTTCAACCAGTCTAAGGCACGAATCTCCTAGTAGTGTTCTACTCAGCATGCAATCTGTTTACAACAAATACCAAACTCACAAATCGTAGAAATGGCGGAAATCTTAAAGTAGAATACCCGTGAGTAGAGTAGTGTCCGGGTCTGCCGCCTCTGCCTGCATCACAAAGACACGACCCATGGTCTGTCTCTTCTTCGGGCAATCCCTGGAAACGTGTCCCAGTTCCTTGCAATGAAAGCACTTCCCTGATCCTGCCATGCACGGTCCGGGATGCTGCTTGTTGCACTCCTTGCAGGTCGAATATCCTCCGGGCTTAGGGGCGTTGGCCCCATGCTGCTGTGGCCTCTGCTGGCCCTGTGGTCTATACTGCTGCTGTCCCTGCTGAGTTGGGACTTTAGAAGGGCCCTGATATGGCTTCTTCACTGGTGGATGCGAAGACTGGCCCCTGACGGGCGGCTGCATCTGCCTCTTCCTCTGATGGTCCTCCCTCATATCCTTCCGGCCCCTCTCGGACCGGTAAGCCCTGTTCACTGCCGCCATATAGGTCTCCACGTTCGCCATGTTGACATCGTGGCGGATGTCCGGTCGCAATCCATCAGTAAACTGCCTCAGCTTCTCACTCTCTACGGTAGCAATCGCGGGTACAAAGGGACATCCCCGCTCAAACTGCTGAACATACTCTGCAACAGATTTGTCTCCCTGACGGAGACTCATAAACTCCCGAATCAGCTGGCTCCGGGCATCCATCGTAAAGTACTTCTCAAAGAAGACCTTCTTGAATTCTCTCCACGTCAAGCTCTCCAGATGTAGTCCAACCACCGAGCCCTTCCACCAAAGAGCGGCATCTGCCTTCAGCATAAAAATCGCACAACGGACCTTGTCGGCGTCCGTCAGACCCATGAAATCATAGATAGTCTCCATGGATCGGATCCACTCCTCAGCAACGAGCGGATCTGTAGTGCCAGAAAAATCCTTAGGTCCCTGCTTGCGGAACCTCTCAGCAATATCTTCCTCATGCGACTTCCCAGGTCGCTCTGTCTGACGCTCCAATAGCCTAGTAATCCTGGCTAACATCTCCACGTTAGCCATCTCAAACGACGTCATCTGGGGTGGTGGAGGAGGAGGCAAGTCGTCATCATGCTGCTGCTCTCTAATGCGACGGGGAGGCATTGTTCTGGTACATCAAACCTTATAACGTAAATCTACGTGCATGACTAGGCGTCTAACCCTTAAAATCTAAGGTAAAACTAAACATGCAGCATGCAACATAAACATAAATCGTAAAATAAAACTCACGACTTCCGAGCTCCATGCAGCAGGCTAGTACCCTACCAGAACCACCGCTCTGATACCAAGTTGAAACATACTAAACCTCTAAATTTTTTTTTTGAAAGCCGATGTGGAATAAACATTTAATAAAAGTTATAAATAAAATCATAACTTAAAGCATTTAAAAAGGTAACATCTCAACGTCCGTTAAAACTAACTGCAAAATATCCTCAATCCACATCTCACAAGCTAACATAAAAAATCAAAGTATTTAAAAACTGTTTGCGGAAAACATGTCTAAAAGCAAAGGCATAAAATAACTGAGTGATCACGGGGTAACAGCCGCAGCGGAGCATCAGACGTCCTCACCGTCGGTCGAAGTAATATCATCAACATCATGCTCACCTGCACCATTTAAACCTAGTGAGCCTAAAGGCTCAGCATGCTCTATCCGCTAATAACAAAGTATGTATAATAAAACCACATACAGGCACATAAGCATAGGAACATAATTTCATGACATGCGTGCTTAAAAGATCTTAAACGTTAAATCGTACTGTAGTCGTACATACTTCATCATATAACATATACATTAAGGCATGGCATAAACATAACATAACTTAAAAGAACATATGAGTCGTATCCATGAAGTGAAAGCCATTAATTCGAGTGATCAATCTATAAACCAACGTACGTGGCGGTGTGGTTCACCCCGATGTCACACGAGGATCCCTATATGTCACACCTCTATGCTGCCACTTCACCATGAATACTTCATCATATAACATATACATTAAGGCATGGCATAAACATAACATAACTTAAAAGAACATATGAGTCGTATCCATGAAGTGAAAGCCATTAATTCGAGTGATCAATCTATAAACCAACGTACGTGGCGGTGTGGTTCACCCCGATGTCACACGAGGATCCCTATATGTCACACCTCTATGCTGCCACTTCACCATGAAGTCACACATGGATCCATAAGCTCATACATTAACAGGGGATCACCGGGCCCGGCTGCCCGGCTAACTCCCATCATTACTTTGCCCCACAACACTTCAATCCCTCAAAATATTTTCCTCGGCCCGGTCAAGGACTGGCTCCAGTGACTGGCCCAATAATTCTAAGCCCAAGGCCTTCACTAGACTTAAAATAATACTAAGATCAACTCAAAATGGGCCCAATATCGTCAAAACAGGCTTAAAACTCATTAGAATAATTAGTGGCCCAGAATCCAACAATTTGATTAAATCCCATTTACTTAAAAATCCAGCAACTTAAAACAATTTTTAACTTAAAATCATTGACCCGAAATTATTTTGACCAAGAATAAATTTTTAACTTAAAAAGTTGACTTGACCTGATAAAAATGACTCGGACTTTAAAAATAAAATTACCCGACCAAAAAATAAAATAACTCGGATGGACTTAAATAATTTACTCGAGACACGATGAACCGCCCCGGTCCAACTGAACCAGCCCGAACCGGTCCAATTGAACCGAGCCACATTCATCAAACCCTACACGCACTACTCATGCACACCACCATGCGCAGCGAGCAACCGCCACCTACCGACGTAAACCTCCCTGCTCCGGCCACCCTGGCCGAAGCCCCGCCGGCTGGGCCACCCCTAGGTCCGGCCGATCATGACCTGACCAGACTTGGTCCAAGCCATGCGCCGCATGGCTCAAACTAAGGCAAGGAGATGCGACGCATGTCACGACCCACGCGATGCATGTCGCGACCCACTCGACGCATGTCGCGACCCACTCGATGCATGTCGCGACTCACGACCAGCCTCTAAATCCTCATCTATGGACCATCTCTAGCCCTTCCTAGGACCACCATGAACCACCTAATATCGAGCCATGATCCCTACAGCCGCCCCTTGACCGAAACCATGCAAGAAACTTCAAAAAAACCGTGAGATGCACATGAAGAAATACATGAACATGATCATATGCATAAAGATCTGAAACATCCACGAAAAGGCCATGCATAATCTTTGTAAAAACAGTATATTATGATCTAAATGGTGAGAAAAGAAAGAATATAACATGCCTTGATCGAAAAATAAGCGAAGATACGTGATACCGGAGCGAAGGACAATTGAGAAGACCACACCTTAGAGTTCCAATCAAAGCATGAAAATTTTTGGCCACCTAGGGGAATAAGAAGGCTGAAGTCAGCTGATGAGAGGAGGGGCTAGGGTAAATTTTCGAAATAGTGGAGAAGGGTGAGTGAAAAGTGTACAAAAGAACCCCTCCACCTTGTTTTATTAAGGAAATAAAAGGCCTATTCCAATACTAACCCTCCTATAATTAAAAAGGCTTAACAATATTTAAAGTTCAGCCTTCAAGCCTTAAATTTTCGTAATATATGGCCTCTAAAATTTAAAAGTTTAGTAAAAGTCATAAAAATAGCCCGTATAGGCGAAAAACGGGTCCCCCTCGGTAACCGTGCATAAAATCTCATTTTTTTGGAAATGGTGCGTAAAATAAAAATATTTTGATTTAAAATATGTCTAAGGGCTAAAACATTAAAATATTTTCAATTTGGTCGTCTCCGGACTCGTCCCGCTTACCGGTCTCAAACCGTACCGTAAAGTGACATGCACACGTAAAGCATAAGATCATCATACAATGACATAAGAGACATGAAAATCATACTAACATAAGGTTTTCTCCCTAGTCATGTATTCAATTCAACGTAATTAGGATCTCTGGGCGTTACAATCAGTTCTGGGCGATGATTAGCTAATGGAAATATTAACCATCGAGTTTTTAGATTTGAAGGTTTTGGTTTTTCTGTTGGGGATTTTCGGATTTTCAGATTTGGAATAGGCCAGATCAGATTTGAGTAAGATCTGAGTGTTCAAATCTGTTCCTCGCGTGTATGAGTGAGTTGCTGTGAGCGGGAAGCGAAGCGATGCCGTTTGGATCACCCGGGTGTGCGCGGGTTGAGTATAAGTGATGTGGTGTCGTTTGGTATATCAGATTTGGCGTTAGATGAGTTCGACCGATACGATGTCGTTTAGGGTGATAGTCAGATCTGATGTTGCGAAGAGGAAACAATTTTGGTTAGCAAAGAGAAGTCAAGTGTTAGTCAACGGTACTGTGTGGATCGGTTCGGTTCGTGAGTTTGATGTAGACCGGTACGGTCCAGAGTGTTCAGATCTGGATGATCATTAGCGGGTCTGAGTGCGTGAGATCTGTTTCAGATCTGGAGATAACGCGACGTCGTTTATCGAGCGGGACCTCGATGCGACGCCGTTTGATTAGCGCTAAGATCTGAATTTGTCGGTGCTTGAATTTCACTGTAGCTTTGACTTGGGGATTTAAATATAAGTGTTGATCAACACTTATAGTATTTCGAACCCGATATTTTCTTATCTTTTCCCCGATAACCCTCGATTAGTACTGTTCATTCGAACCCTATTTCTTGAGATCGCCGTCGATTTACGACGCTGTTTGGAGCAAGGCTGGTGGCGCTGGGTTCGCATCTCTTAGAGCTTTCGATTGATACCAGTTTGGAGCTTTAGATCGACGTGTGGAGAGGCTGCAAATTTGTTGCAGAGTTTGACATTTTTGTGAGTTGAGGCCGATAGTTCCTTCGTTCAGATTTGAGCTTTCAAGTAAGTGATTCCTCTCTTTCTAAGCTTCGTTAGAGCTGTTTGAGCCTGCGTTGAGTAGATGTGGCTGGTCTGGGTTTCTTGACCGTAGACAGTAGGCTTATTGAACTTAGAAAAGGACTGATTGCTAGATACCTTGTACAGATTTGAGCTCCTAGGCAGCTTTTGTTAAGCTTCACCGTGAGATTTTAAGGCAGCAGACCTGAGCTGGTTGCTGGTGCCCAGAATTTGTAAGATCTGTTGAGGTATTAGCTACGGAGATCTGATGTATGAATTGAGCTAGATTTAGCAGCTTTAATATCAGCTTTGGGATATTTCTCTCGTGTTGAATTGCTGTGGTCTGTGTGCTGATTAATTGCTCTAATATGTTTTGTGTGTGTGTGAGTTATATGCGTTGATTTAAGCATGAGTCTGCTGTGAATTCACGCATACATATTGATCCTGATTCCTTGAGACCTGAATTCCTTTGCGCGTTGTGATCGGCCGGCTGATTCGTCGTGCCTGAAAGGTCCAACGTTGCTATTGTGGTGGCCGGCTGAGTCGTCGCGCCTGAATACCACTACCTTGTGATGGTCGGCTGAGTCGTCGCACCTGAAGATCACAGGATGATGATGATGATGATATCTGCACAGCTTAGTCGTTGTGCCTTGCCTACCGATGATTCTTGGTAGCCTCATGTGTTGCACACTTGAAATATTGCATGTCTGATATGATTGATGCTTGATTTGTGCTCTTCATGCTGAGGTTTGACCTCTTTTGTTTTCCCTGTTTTGGGCTGCTTGGGTCTGCTTTGGACTTGGCAGGATCTGCAGGTAACCCGACTGGTTTGAGTGGAGCGACAGCTGGTAGATCCCCATTCTGAGTCCCAGTTATTTATATTATGTATTGTACCAGGGGATGCCCTGAGTGATATTGTATTCGGGGATCTGTTTATGTTTGACTACCTGTTGATTTGTATTTGGATTTTGAGTCAAATCCATAATTTGAGTTTGCTTGTATTTTGAAGAACTGATTATTGTTCAGGCCCAAAACCGAAAATTTTTAGCCCATGATTTTATTGCTTCCGCATTAATTTTGTTTAATTGATGTATTAGCGCACTGGGCCTGACATTGGAAATTTTATGGATCTTTTCGGTCCCATACCCATAACCAGATTAGAAGGAATGAATATACCCTTGTTGTTGTTGATGATTTCTCAAAATTTACATGGGCGCTGTTTTTAAAATCAAAAGATCAAACTATCGACCAGCTGATAAAGCTTTTAAAAAGTTTACAATTTAAAAATCTTGCAAGTGTAAACCGGATAAGAAGTGATAGAGGAACTGAGTTTTTAAATTACAAACTATCCTCTTATCTGAACAACACAGGAATTAAGCATAAGTTGTCTACGAACGCCTCAACAAAACGGGTTAGCTGAGCGTAGAAACCGGACTTTAAAGAAGCTGCTACAACCATGATTGCTCAAAAATTTCTAAGAAATTTTGGGCTGAAGCAGTTAACACGGCTTGCTATACTCAGAACAGATCGATGACTAACAAGCGTCATGGTGTAACCCCATATGAGATCTGGAATGTCAAGAAACCTGATATCTCATATTTCAAGGTGTTTGGATGCAGATGCTTCACCCAAAACAATGGTAAACCTATCTAAAAGCGTTTGATGTTAAATCTGATGCAGGTATCTTTCTAGGATACTCAGCAGTGAGCAGAGCTCAACAATAGAACACTGACTGTAGAGAAATAAGCTCACGTGATGTTTGATGAAACCAGCTTCCGATCAACTTCAGCTGCTAAACTGAACGACTTGTGCACTCATCTGAAGTCAACTAATCTAGATGAATCAAGTGACGATGAAGCACAGACCAGATTTCAAGCTGAAGATCAGCATGTCCTGGACACGCCAATTACCAACGCTGATATTCAAAATGTTGCGCAAGCTGGTGTTCCAGGTAACATTGAAGTCATTGATTTGGATAACAGTGAAATAGAGCAGGATCAGCGAGAAACAGGTGTGCCAGCTGTGAGTGTCAGTTCAAGCAATGCTGATCCAGATCATGCGTCAGCTGAACCAGATCGCATACCAGCTGGTGGAGAACATGCATAAGCTGATGATCCAGCAGGGGATATCCAAGGAGACCCAGCAGGACTGTAGGGGGAACATGATGCAGACATCAACACCCAGCACGAAGCATCAACCTCATATAGACCAGGTTTCCGATGGAATAAGAATCATCCACTCGAGATGGCCATTGGTAACCCTTCTGTACCTCTTAGGACACGAGGCCAGATGACAGACGAGTATTTTAACTCTGCATGCATATCTCTTATAGAACCTAAGAGTAGATGAGGCCTTAGTTGATCCAAGCTGGATAGAAGCTATGTAGGAAGAACTTAGCCAATTTGAACGTAGCAAAATATGGCATTTAGTTCCTAGACCTACTAACCAGAACATAATAGGTACTAAATGGGTCTTTAGGAACAAACTAGATGAAAACGACAACGTATTAAGAAATAAATCTAGATTAGTAGCTCAAGGCTATCGACAATAATAAAGAATGGATTTTGAGAAATCCTTCGCACCAGTAGCCAGATTAGAGGCCATACGCATGTTTCTTGCATATGCAACTTTAAAAATTTTTAGAGTTTATCAAATGGATGTTAAAAGTGCATGCTTAAACGGCATCCTAAATGAGGAAGTGTATGTTGCACAACCTCCTGAATTCATAGATCATACCAGACCAGATTACGTATATAAGCTGGATAAAGCTTTGTATGGTCTGAAACAAGCTCCGAGAGCTTGGTATGATACTCTGTCCAAATTTCTGATTGAGCATGATTTTGTTATTGGTTATATAGACAAGACCTTGTTTAATTTCGTTAAAAATAGTCATGTGTTATTAGTACAGATTTATGTCGATGATATTATATTTGTCTCAACTAATCCTAACGTAGGAACCCCAACCAAAAATATTAAATAATTAAACTGGGAAGGTGCAAACTGAAAGATAACAATACGTTATGGGCTGATTTGCAACCTCTTAAAAAAAATTTCAGTTTGCAAGACAACATAAATTAGGTTGTAACTTAAATCAAGGAATTTCTTAAACTGCGAAATTTAATATAATCAAAGATGCGAATCCATTCAGATTACAATGAATAAACAAGGAAGTAATCTGAAATATACAAAAGATTGTATCATAGGTTCTGTACAACAAAAAGATGAGAACTGAAAACAGTGCAGAAGCTAATGTCCACGATAAACACCTCCAATCTGGTCCACCTCGCACCATCCAACTCCACTAAATCTAATCACCTGCACTCAAGAAAACTAGTGAGCCTAAAGGCCCAACAAGTAAATCTGGAATAATGAAAATCAGGCAATACAAGCATAACAATAACTGATAATGTATCTGAAAACTCATAAGCTGCTAGAATTCAAAAGCATATGAGCTGAATATTGAAATTTGGTACTGGAAACTATGAAGAATATCCATACATGTTTGAAACATACTTTACACATTTTCTCATACTTGTAAAAGAAATTAATTTAAATTTTCTTTAAACTGCGGTTGTAAACAACCATTTGTTCTGTTTTCATTTTATGATGAATTATGGCGTAGAAGCTCTACTTAGGTCCGTGTCGCTTAATCAAACTATCATCTGAATCAGAAATTTGGGAATAAATCCCATCTTTTCTGTGAAGGGATTGTAGTCTTTCAACCATAATCTTGGTCCCTTCCATGGTGAAGGGGCACACTGGTTCATCAGCCAGCGTCCTCACGCTTCACAGGGAACCCCAACCGAAAATCTTAAATAATTAAATTGGGAAGGTGCAAATTTTGTTTTCTTGATCTGCTCCATATCGCTTTCTCTATATATTGTTTATTTAAAACTCTATTGATGATTGAAGGCTATTGGGAGTTCATTAGAATCAATGTGAAAGAGAACACTGAAACCAGCTTGGGCTATAGAATGAATAAAGAGCAGCACAACTCTGAGCTGGTGAAATATTTCTCACACTTGGATATAACTACGAACCAATTGAAGTTATACCCTCGAATTAAAGCTGATGAAACTAAGAAATAAACTTAGAATTAATGTATCAGTCAAGAATGGACCTGAGCTGGATCAGCTCGGAGTATGATCAGCATGCAAGCGTACTGGTTCAAAGTATAGAATCAGTTCTGAGCTGGTTGGTCAAACAAAGTCAACTCGGACCAAACAATTAGTTTGCAAGCAACTGAACAAGAAGCCAGATCACAAATAGAATGGAAATGAAATCGGATTACAAGTAAGCTAGACAACCAGATGGCGACTTAGAAACCAGCTCGGGAAATATGAGCAGGTCGCAACTTAGTTCAATAACAAATACCAGCTTGGAAGATTTACTTAGTCTAAAGGAATAAAAAATATTTAAGAAAAATTCCAGTAACAAGAATAGGTAACCTACTTGTAAGCTACTGACACAAAATTACGTAATCTACTGTAAGCTACTTGAAGAAACTCCCAAAAAACTCACGAAGAAACTGAACGAACATCATCAACATTTTCTAGCCAACTTTTCTGATTTACTTAGTCTAAAGGAATAAAAAATATTTAAGAAAAATTCCAGTAACAAGAATAGGTAACCTACTTGTAAGCTACTGACACAAAATTACGTAATCTACTGTAAGCTACTTGAAGAAACTCCCAAAAAACTCACGAAGAAACTGAACGAACATCATCAACATTTTCTAGCCAACTTTTCTAAATCAAAACATAAATAAAGCATCTTATACTCTTCTGTTGTTTGAAGAACTTTAAGAATAGTTCTTAAACAATTAAAAACTCATACAAACATGCAAACAGAAACAATTTATGCTTTCTCATGTACAACAAAAAACAGAGTTTACTTGCCTTATCTGTGACAACGATTACAGAGAATAATCTATCTCGATCAACACACAACTCGATACTTTGAAAACTTTAAAACTTTGGTCGGTTTATTGAAAGTAGAGAGCATCGCTTCTATATTATTCCTTTTTTTTGTGAAATTCTCTTGAATGAAGATGCATGAGGTGCTTGGAAGTATTCATATGAAAAATTCAATGAAGTGCTACTCCGTTTTAAAATTAATTAAAATATAAACCGAACCAATTTGATTAAAAGATGGAACGAACCGGCTTGCGTGAACCTCCCAGAAATTCCTCAAAACCGTGCCTCTAATCTGGTAAACCAGCTTTGACGAAAGCTGATTAATGAAAGAAATACAAATGGATCCCTCAAACCTTAAACTTTCTATTTGTGGATTTATGGATTTTTGGGCGTTACAACTATGCCCTCCTTATAAAATTTCGTCCCCGAAAATTTACTTACTTAAACAGCTCTAGGTATCTACTTTGCATGTCTGCCTCAGCTTCCCAGGTTGCTTTCCTTTCTGAGTGGTTTGCCCACTGTATTGGTCCCGTTATATGGGGTACCAGATCGCAAAAGAGCTCTGATACCATTTGTTAGGATAAAAAACAATCTCGGGAGTTCAGAACACGATTCAAATAGTGAACAATTTAAGCAATTGCGTGAATGTAAAAGATGTAGAGACGATAGGTTTGTTTCTGGAAGTTCGGAGCAAATTCTCCTACGTCTCCCCTTATTCCTCAATGGGAAGGATATCCACTAGAATGATTTATACAACCCTTTGTACAAACCCGATCCCCCAACCAGCAGCTAAGAGAACTCCTACACCCAACCACAAACACAGACCCGTGATCTGGTTCGAAAATACAATGAAACAACATTGAGCTGGTTGTTCTACTCTAGCACTCTACACTCTCTATTTATGATTTACAATGAATGGTCGACACTACAGAGTGTGTGTATAGAAGAGTATGTGACACAAGTATTGAATAAAGCTATCTGTGTGTGTATCACTTGCTGTGAGCTGGTTCAATATGAACTCTGATTTTTGCTTGTGAAGGGCTGGTTAACTTGTGTGCTCGATAATTTTGTTGTAGTCCGTAACCTCTTCACAACTGATCTACTCTTCTATTTATACCCTTTGGATACAACGATAATAAATGTAGCCAGTAGACACGTTGTATGCATCCAAATTGAATTTCTTGTGACGCCTTAAATGCTTGTATGATGAAAGTACAGCTCCATTGAATGCATTGCCCTTTTCAGCAACTATGCGTCGTCTTTAGTTTGAACTCAATCTCTGCGTATCTGAATTTAGCTCATAGTAGTTCCAATGACTACAAATCACTGCAGAGATGCCAAATTTCTCATATCAGACTGTATGTAGCTTCAAGCATTCCAAAGTTCAATTTGCTACGTTGTCCTTTATTCAGCTGGTCTCCCGATCTGGTTTCCAAATATGTGCTGCTTTTCTATATTGGGTTCTGAGTTGATCATATCTATTCTGCTTTGAAGTATTCTGCTCATGTCTTTGTTCTGTACTGATTCAGATAACATTCTTTGTACGCTTATATCTTCAGTACTGTACCACTCATGAAATCATTCTGTTTGGTTTACTTAACTGGTCTTCCAGCTGGTCTGTTATTCCACTCCTCGCTCCAGCTGGTCTGTTCTCTTAACTGTAAACCACTTTTTTCTTCTCTTCGTCTCAATGCTCTCTGCTTCTAAGCATATTTGAATTTTCTCAACTGAATTGTCCTTATCCGGCTAGGCATCTTATAACTGGTATCAACATTGACTTAGCACTCAACTGGTTTTTCTTAAACCAGCACATCTCAATATCCTGAGTTGGTTTGACCTTAACCAGCTTGACCAAAATACCTTTGCTGGTTTGTCCTCAACCAGTGTACCTGAATGCACTGAGCTGGTTTTTCCTTAACCAGCTTGACTTTGCTCCGATCTGGTTTCTACGTCCAACAATGTAAGCTTCGTCCAGATCTGGTGCCTTTGGTCTGATTGATCTCTTTTATTTTCATCACCAAAACTTCTGAAATTTACTCTAACACACTGGATCTTGATCATAGGGATATTTCTATTTCTCAAACTTCGATTTTCTCTTTGAAGAATCTTCACTGGAGTTTCTTCATAGATCAGATCAGGTGCAAGCTGGATCAGCTCGTACCTTAACACATGAGAAGGATTCAAAATATACTTGCTGAGAGCTGATATATGAAACACATTGTGAATTGCTGATAACTGGGGTGGAAATGCTAAGCGATAAGCTAATGTCCCTATCCTTTCCAGAACTTCGAACGGACCAATGTATCTGGACTTAGCTTAACTTTCCTTCCAAATCTCATTACACCCTTCATGGGTGCTACTTTCAGAAACAAATGATCCCCTACCTCAAAATTCAACTCATGGCGATGGCTATCATCATAGCTCTTTTGTCTACTCTGTGGCGTCCTCATACGATCACGTATTCCTTTAATGGCTTCAACAGCCTATTCTACAATATCTGGCCCTATTTCAGTTCTTTCACCTACATCATCCCAATGTATCGATGATCTACACTTCCTTCCATAAAGAGCTTCGTATGGGGCCATTTCTATTGAAGCCTGGTAACTGTTATTATACGTGAACTCTACTAAGGGTAATTTGGAATCCAAGCTTTCTAAAAAATCTAGAGTACACGCTCGATGTAAATCCTTCTGTGTTTGTATTAATCTTTCAGATTGTCCAACAGTTTGCGGATGGAAGGCTGTACTGAAGGTTAACTTGGTTCCCATGGCTCTATGCAAGCTCTTACAGAATATAGAAGTGAATCTAGGATCTCGATCTGATACTATAGAACTTGGAATTCCATGGAGTCTCACTATTTCTTTCACATACAGCTCAGCATACTTATTTAGATCATACGTTGTCTTCACTGGTAAGAAGTGAGCTGATTTAGTTAATCTATCAACTATACCCAAATAGAGTTGAATCCATGGAGTGTTATTGGTAAACCTACTACAAAATCCATTGCAATGTTATCCCATTTCCATACTGGTATAGGGAGAGGTTTTAACATCCTTTCTGACATTTGATTCTCTGCTTTCACTTGTTGGCATGTTAAACACTCAGAAACGAAATTGGAAATATCACATTTCATTCCCGACCACCAAAACAGCTGCTGTAAATCTTTACACATTTTCGTACTTCCTGGATGAATTGAATAAGGAGTGTTATGTGCTTCATTCATAATCTCAGCACGCAAGTTATCAACTCGTGGTACCCATAATCTGTCTTGTTATCATACAATTCCTTCTACCATTGTATAAAATTTCCACCTGTCAGGCCCCATGCTAATTACTATCGATTAACACAATAAAAGCGCATAATCACGGAAGCTTAAAAATCAGGGCTTAAAAATTTTTCGAAATACATGGGCCTAAACTTCAAATCATACATTCAAAATATTCAATACTCAAAATATGAGTTAACTCAAACTCATAAAATAGGTAACCACATAATTCAATTCAAAATACAGATCCCCAAACACAATAAAACACGGGGCATCCCCCGGTTCAATACATATCATAAATAACTGGGACTCAGGGATGAGGGGATCGACCAGCTGAACTTCCACTCTGCCCAGCTTGGTTACCTAAAGCTCCTGCAAATGGGCACGCAGACCCAAACAAGACAAAACAAGAAAAACATGCACGAGGTCAAGCCTCAGTACGAAGAGCTATCAAAGCAGATAAACATGCAACATGCTACAAATCACTGCTATGAATGCATGAGGGCTGTCAAGAAAATCGGATAGCAAGACCAGTCTATCAACTGGCAACTCAAATCAAGCCTCTATACCACGGTCTATCAACCGGGAAATCATCGGTCCGTGATCATCGGGGCCCGTCAGCCCATCACAGCTCGGTGGTAGACACTCGAATCCGGTAGTCACCACTCCGACGATAGCGTTGGACTTTTCGGGCACGACTCAAAGTCGGCCAGTCACAACGTGGCACCCAATCAGGTAATCAAATCAATCTGTCAAAGGCTCAATCAAGATGTGTGCATGAATGTCATTCAATATTCATGCTTAATGCATACAATTCATAATACGTGCAACACAACATAACTCAATCAATTCCAGCATATAAATTCA
>KV004521.1:25370-42848 GCA_001598015.1 Dorcoceras hygrometricum | reverse complement strand
CAACGTCGGTGGGTTTGTCCGCTGAAATCGGGCTAAGACTAACTCCATTCCACCTATCTGCCTAGTGACGTCCTCCACCTGGGCGTCATCATCACTACCTGCTCTAGACTCCTCCTCAGAACGTCTAGTCCTCCTACCTCCTCCACGTCTCGGCGGCATCTAATCAAGCCTAGAGGTAAGATCTCCCAGCAGGGAAAATAACAAAGCAGATAATAGATCACATAAGTCACAGAGGCAATCAAAATCAAATCAAAACTCTGTGCCCCAGTGCAAAATGACCGTTTTTCCCCTCAACGTCTGGAAATCTCGATTTGACCCGAGTTGACTTTTGAGAAGTCGCACTCCCCAAAATCCTCTTTGTATGCTCAACAAATTGAGCTGAGTATCCATGCGGGAATATCAAATCCAGTACTTGTGTGACCCTCAATGGTTCAGGGATACAGCTAGCCATGGGCCCACAACCATTGTGGCTCCGGAATCACAATTCCGGACTTGCCCAATGGATCATGGTAAGAGCGTCTAGCAACATCGCCCCATGATCCCCTAGGTATCAGTGATAGTGCCTGCAAGAACCAGTTGGTCGTGGTTAGCGTACAGTACGTTCCTTTCAATCCATATATCCCAATCAGATCAACGACCATTGGTAAATCGAGAGTCGCTATAGATCCGATAGCTATGCATACATCTTGGAGATCGAATAGTGACATCGCGAGTGTAACTAGGTAAACACATTTACCTAAAACACTTCTAGTACTCTGGCCAGAGATTTATACACTATTATCCCCTCAGATAGCATAGGATATCCACGCATGTCTGCGAGCGGTGAATCCTCGACAACGATGCATCGACTCCTACATGCATCGGGGTCTCACCCAATCCCGACGTCTTATGACCCCAAGTGAGTCGGCAAACGGGTCAAAGTGAGACGCCTATCATGTAGAGTCTCAATGACGTTTCGAGTCGTGAGGACTAATCAGTACAACCAAGACCTCGGACTTATCCACTCGACAAATGGTAACCACTTGGAAAGTCCGAAGGAGGGTAGTTCGATAGATCACCAGGTCACTATCTATCTGTATGCTCAGAACATCACAATGTTCCCTACCAATGAAACATGGTACTTCGCATCGCAGATACTAGTCTCGAACTCAATGCATCGACTCCTACATGCATCGGGGCTCACCCAATCCCAACGCCTTATGACCCCAAGTGAGTCGGAAAACGGGTCAAAGTGAGACGCCTATCATGTAGAGTCTCAATGACGTTTCGAGTCGTGAGGACTAATCAGTACAACCAAGACCTCGGACTTATCCACTCGACAAATGGTAACCACTTGGAAAGTCCGAAGGAGGGTAGTTCGATAGATCACCAGGTCACTATCTATCTGTATGCTCAGAACATCACAATGTTCCCTACCAATGAAACATGGTACTTCGCATCGCAGATACTAGTCTCGAACTCGGGCGGCCTTATCCTCATTTTGACGGCCCAATCGACTAGGAACATGTTCAGAATACACAGTGATTGTTAGATGTGTTTCATGATAGCCGTCATACCCACTATCACATCTAACATACACTTAGGTGTATCCTAGGTCTTTACTCAACGTAATTGTTAATCATTAAACACACAATGAAAGTAAAGAACGCCATATAATAAATGCGAATATCATATATAAAGATTGTCATATACAAGAGTCTATAAACCCACACGCCACAAATTGGCTAGTTGGGCATCTACTCTAACAACATCTTGATAACAGTTATGCAACATGACTAATTCAGATGTCTCACCAACTCAGATCTTGGCACAAAACAGCTTTCGTTCTAAGGCAGAAGTCTCTCGCAACTGGCCTCAGCTGTCTCGAATCAGACTTTGCTACTCTCTACTAACGCAACAGCAAATGACGTCGCGCTAACTTATCAAAACGACGTAGCAGAGATTCTACTGCTGAAACAGATCTCTCGCTAGCAACATCTGAATAGCGCTAACAACCAGCAGTCAACTCAGCTGTTGACTAACACGCGACAACTTCTCGCACCCGCGCGCTAACGCTAACAGCTGCCTCTCACTACACTCTCACATCTGCGTTGACTAGCGTTGACATATGATCACGCTACTACTGAGTACCAACATCTTAAGTGTTAGTTCCTACTTTGTGCTTTGTATAGAGCTGCTTTTTGATCTAGAATAGTAGGACCGAGCTGGTGGAGCTCGTAGCTCCCAGTTCGTAAGTTCTGTGTTACTGTCCCTGAGCTGCGTTGTGTTATTGGTTAACAGGTTTCAGGTCTGGTTGCTCGGGACTTTGTTTGTGGTAATTGTAGCCCAGAACTGAGGTACAGATGTGAGCTTGTTTTACAGCGTTGGGTTTGGCATGGATTTTATGTGAGCTGTTGTGTTTGCTTTTGTATTGCTATTACTTGCTGATCTGCTGTGCTGTGTATGCTATTCGTTGGCTGTTGCATTCTGTTGCATGGGCATACACGCATTATTCATGTTGAGCTCAGATCTTGTTTAGCCGTGCCTTGTTATCTTGATATGTGTGTACCAGGATGCTTGTGTTGGAGGACGAGCGGGTAACTCCCGTATACCTCATCTTCTTGCTAGGATCTGTGAGCCACTATGAGCGGATTGGGTAGCTCCCACATCTCATGAGCTGGGCACAGCAGGTTGAGTGAACTGTTGTGCATCTGGTACCATGTGGTGAGACGAGTGGGTAGCTCCCATATACTCACACACCCCATGGACACTACTGCTCAGTTGATCTGTATCAGTTGTTGAGTTGTTTCTTGAGATCCTTTGGCTCCCTGCCTTCGGCTGTAGTCTTGTATCATGCATAGTATTCGCATTTTATCTGTTGCTATCTAACTGTTGTTTTTCAGTTGCTCTCGGTACTGGGGTTTGACCCCTTGTCCCTCTGGGGCTGGATGTCTTGTTTGCCTGTGTGTTCTTTCAGGTTGCCATGGTTTCACCACTGGCCATGGAGTTGATCCAGCTAGTAGTGCCCCTCATCTATGTTGGTTTATTTGGTAGTCACTCTATGTTTGTATTGTAGCTGTGTTGTATTTGGTTTCGAGCGTTGTAAGACCATTATTTTGAATAACATTGTATTTTAAATTATGTTTTCATAATTCAGTTCTCTTGGCCATTGAATTGAGGGCGCGTGAGAATCAATATCACGTGTTTGCCTTTCTTAACCAACGAGAATCATATCAAGAATACTCACCCACCGACATGGTTCCCTAAACCAAATTATCAAACTCTCGCTCCCGGGCATTCACATAAGACTCCGGAACATACTCCTGACGGAACGCCGTACAGAAACTATCCCAAGTAATCCCCGCACCAATCTCCTCAAGCGTATGTGAAGCACCTCTCCACCATCGCTCTGGATTCTTCCTCAGTTGGAACGTCATCAAACTCAGTCTACGCTCGTCATCATACCGCACTCTATCAAACAGTCCGGTAATATGCTACAGCCAGGACTCAGCATCGAAAGTCTGAGGATTCATACTCTGAAACCTCGCCATGATTAGTTCCATCTCATCCACACTGGCTGCCAGCACATCAACCTCATCCTCAACCTGCCTAGCACGTCTACCGCATTCGTTTATTGTTGATGCTGATGGATCTGTTTTGACAGATACTGATTAAGTTTTGAATTACACAAAACCTGTTATTGTTATTCTAACGATTCTATTTTAAGTATACAGATTTAACAGGTAACGTTTTCTGTTGAAGAATCGAAGCGATGAAGTTGTTTGAGTAATCGGCAGAGAAGAGTTTTGTTTGATTGGACGCATCGAAAAAGAAGATGAACAGTAGCAGTAATCTGTCCAGCATATGGTTCACAATATAAGTTCAGCAGTTGGTTTGATGCATACATTTAGACGGCGGCTGGATTAGCAATGGAGACATCCAAAGTTGAATCAGTTGTTCGTAATCAGGCGGAGGCCAAGTTGAACCAGCTGGAGCGAAGTGAATCAGCTGGAACGATGAGAAGACCAGCTGCAAGCGCAAGAGATAAAGCGACGTCGTAGAAGAAGATTTCAGTCGCAAGTTACTGTTGAAGAAGCTGTTGTCAGTTACTATACACGAAGCTGTCGGCAGTTGCCATTCATATTACTGTTGACGAATCTGTTAGCAGTCGCGCTTCATATTACTGTTGACGAATCTGTCAGCAGTCGTGATTCTAATTACTGTTGACGAATCTATTGACAGTCGCTATTCAAGAAGCTGTTGACAGCTGATGAGCAATGTTGAACAAGAAGCTGACAACAGCAAACGTAACAGTGAAGAAAGCGACGTCGTGCTAAAGAATCAGCAGATGGTTAGAGTTCAGCAGATGGCTACAGTGGAATGGATTCAGCAGAAGCGCAAAGACAAAGATTCAGCAGATGATATGTGAAGTTGGCGATTGCAAAACGATGTCGCTTGAATAAGTTGGAACGACAGCGTTTTGCATTCGCGATAAGAATCAGCAGGAAATACTTTGCGATGGCATGACCAGCAGGCGCAAGCATTTGGTGGATAGCGTGTTTTGCTAAGGATTGCAAAACGACAGCGCTTGATTTAAGAGAAACGACGGCGTCTTGGACTTACAAAGAACCAGAAGGTACTTCTTCTAAGAATGACCAGCAGGCAGCTACAGTGCAACCAGTCGAGGGGACTCAAGTTAGCGATAGCAAAACGATGTCGTTTACATAAGTTGGTACGACAGCGTTTTGCCTTCGCGCTAAGATTCAGCAGATGGTTTGCGATGACACAACCAGCTGGTGTAAATCAAATGATTACCAGTTGGAGTGCAAATCAAATGTCAATCAGCAATTGGTAGCGACAGTACATCCAGACGAAAACAACAGCTCATCCAGTCGAGAGCTTCAATGAACCAGCTGTTGTTATGCATTCAGTCGCAAGATGTTGTACCAGTCGCAAGCAAGCTTCAGCGCTATGAATCCAGTCGCAAGCATTTCTCGACCATGGTTTGCGATGACACAACCAGCTGGTGTAAATCAAATGATTACCAGTTGGAGTGCAAATCAAATGTCAATCAGCAATTGGTAGCGACAGTACATCCAGACGAAAACAACAGCTCATCCAGTCGAGAGCTTCAATGAACCAGCTGTTGTTATGCATTCAGTCGCAAGATGTTGTACCAGTCGCAAGCAAGCTTCAGCGCTATGAATCCAGTCGCAAGCATTTCTCGACCAACTACTGGACAACCAGCTGCAAGCCATTCAACGCTCAAAATAGAAAGAATCAATGGCTGAGATTGAGTCGTGCAAATTGCCTCAATTCAAGGGAACAAGATTTGTACTATTCTGGGAAATAGTACAATTTACAGAGAAAGTTTGCACGGAAATGGAAAGACGACAATTTGGCCTTGACAAGCGCAGAAGAGTTTTGAATTCACTGTCTAACGGTCATATTCAAACAGATGCTATATAAGCGAGAAGATTTGAAGGAAGAAGATGGACGTTGGTGAGACGAGTGTAAAAAGTAAGACTGTTGAAGTTGTTGTTGCACAGAAAAGAGAAAATCAAAAAGGAGACAACAACGAAAGGGAAGAACACAGGAAGATGAAGCAGTCGACAATCATTCTTGAGAGGAGCTTATTGTGTCGACTGTTGAATCTGTATTAGCTCATTTAAGGAGCACTCCCTTGTGTGTGAGATGTATTAATTCGAGAGTTGAGCGATACACTGTAATTCTCACACACAGACATTCACATTCATTGCATAGTGAATGAATCTCAAAACCTTTCCAACACAGTCCCGTCCAAGCACGATGACGTAAAACTCATGTATATGTAGTTAGTCACACAGTTGCGGCTGGTGTGCATTTGTGGAGTCTAGGAGTTCTCACAGCTGCTGGTTGTGGGATCGGGTCTGTACACGAGTTGTAAGATCAAATCTTCTAGTGGATCCTTCCGAGGTGGAAGAAGGGGAGATGTAGGACATTGAGGTCCGAACTTCCAGAAACAAATATGCTGTGTATCGTATCTCTTTTATTCATTCAGCACTCGCATCATTTTAGCACGCATAACACACGTTTACAATTCAGCACTTGCATTTTATACTTAGCATCGCATACAGCTCCGTATTAGCAGCGCAAAATTTTCAATCGCCCATTTTAAATCAGCGGCTGCTAAGTTCCTTCGAAAAACAGGGACCAACAGATGCTTTTGTGATTGAGCGTGGTCTGTGTACCACTGTGTTGCGCGATGTTGTCTCTGTTGCAACTCCTGCTGGCGCGAGCCTACTCTCCCAAGAAGTGGTGTTGGACGGCATTCTTAGGTTCGGCGAGAACGTTCTAGTAGCGAATCTGATTAGGATAACGTTGTGGGATTTCGACTGTCCTCTTGTTAAGGCGATTCTTCTCATACCTCTTTCGCAGGCTTGGGATTAGCTGGAAAGAGATCGCGAAGGAAGCTACTCTGTGTATTCTGTTAGCATAAGCGCAGATTTGATTCTGCCGTTCAGGTGGCTCATTGCGCCCCCTAAAGGATGGAATATTCCAAATCATGAATGGAGTGACTCTGATTATGATTGGGACTTTCAATCTGATCTGAACAACACCGACTAGAAATAAGCGAAGGAAATCCTTTGCTAACGCGGATTCCTATTTCTCAATATTCCACAATCAAGACATAAACCGGTTACTGGTACAAATAACATAAAGAAATGTAACCAACGTTTATTGGAAAAAGCAACCCCAAAGATTTGGGACCAGAAGCGGGGCTCTCCATTTCTAGCCTCTCCTTCTTGCTTACCTAGCTCTTGTCTTAGTGACTCTTCCTCTTTTCTAGGTTCTTTTCTTAACACATCAAAAACTAGCTCATCCCATCCTATCGAGCTTACATATCCCTTTAATCTTCCCGTGGAATTGCTCCTCGCTGAGCTCCTGATACAGCCTATACTACATTCCTATCATGGCCAAAGCATCCGCTATAGCATTCCCCTCCCTGAAAATATGCAAAAAATGAACTGCATGGTTATATTTCATCTCTTGAATTTGTGTGAGACATCGTGTAAGGCCCATCAAGCTCCACCCATACATAGCTGTAATCCGCGAAGGATACCAAACAATTCAACCCGAAGAATAACAATAAGCAGCGGATGTCAGACCATTAGCGTCCCAGACGATTCCTCCTACCGTTGATTCCGCTATCAAGTTGCGGCCATCTGTATTTAATTTGAAGACTCCCTCTGGTGCTTTTTCCGTGTCACTATGTAGATCTCTACTTGTCTCCTTGCTTGTAATGATCCAGCTACGTGGTCTTATTGCAAGGTTCTTATACTTTGGACTCATTTCTCGCAAGCCATAAGAACCAGCTTGATAAGAATGCGATGGTTTCTTTAACTTGACCTTCAACTTTCACCCAAAGACAGTTACGAAGGTAAACTGGTTCACACTTGTCCAAAACGTGGTCAATCGATTGCAACACTGACATTTAGACACAATGTTCAACCCCTTCTTTTAGCACCAGATCCACAGATCGGGTCTGTCTTCAATAATAACTACAACATTGAAATATATATACATGCTCGATATATTAAAGTAGAAGGCCAGTAATTAATGTCAATTAATTGATGACGCATGAGTAGAAATGGTAATGGATCCTCGTTTTACAATATTGATGAGATTAAGTGATATAGATAACTAACTTATTTTAACTTGTTAAATAATGAAATCACAAAAATATTCCCTGATATTATTAATAATAATAATATAATTATTAAATAAAAAAAATTAGATACCCAATAGTATTTGATAAAAATAATATATTTGATTGAAAAATCATTTCACGTTTTAATTCATTCATTTTTCAACATTCGACTTCCTTAATCTTTCAACTTCATGAAAAACATTTTATTTTATCATACCAACTTCCTTCATCTGAAATGTCTTCCTTGATCTTTCAATATGTCGACTATCATCAAGGTGAAAGGTATCATGTCCAGCAAGGGGAATTGTTTGACGGGATAAATTTTTTTTTTTTCAAGAAATATTTGTTCAATCTTATGTTGATTTAGTAAAGTTTTCAAACTTTACATTAATTTTTGTGACCCAAGAAAAAAATATCATCTGATATGTCAACAATAACCAAAAGAATAAAATCGAATACACCGCCAAAAGTTTACATCTCAATAGAACAAAACCAAAAACTTTATCAAGTTAATAGATCAGTTTCCCTAATAAAAAAATAATTACACATATAAAGAGAGAATACTACTTAAAATCCCATAGACAAGCCACAGTAAAATACAACCGAAAATGCACAATAAAACATCATTACGTAGACAACGTGAACAAGTGAAATACACCACATCAACATCTCTACCTACACAGAATTTGCAAAATATTTACAAGGACACAAATTAGATTAGCCAGACTTGAGGAAATCAGAACACCGTGCATGCCGTAAATGCGAACCGGATCGCACCTAAAACAATCATATTATGCATGAGTTCACTCGACAGCGATTTTACGAGTTTCTCTCTGAGACAGCCCTTTTCCTGCATCAGCGAACACGAGACAAATAAACCTAATAAACAACAAGCAAGCTTCATATCACAGTCGAGTGTGAACAAGAAAACTCAGTGGTCGAGAACTTCTATTCATCTACGCCAGTAAGTTCCATATATATAGCCCAAATATGAAATATCATAGAAATGGACAATTCAGGTAAACAAAAGAACAAAGAAATTGGAAATCGCATGGAGAATAAAAAAATGTCTGAGATTGTAAGAGCACCTAGAGAGATAGAATGTCGAATCAGAGGATCCTTCAGTTATGGTCGATCCTGAAATGAAACGAAAATGAACCCAAAAAGCACGAAATGAAGCATTGCACTCTAAAAGAAATGTTAACATGTGTGTGAAGTATCACTCTTCCTCCACATAGTTGAAACATTTACGCTGCATTCTGGCAAATAAAGCTCAAAATAGTTTACTGAAGGTTTCTTGCAACTATAAATAGTACCAAAGTTTAGCTAACCTCACAAAATGAATATTAAGAATTTAGGTTGTATTTGGAACAAGTAATTTGAAATCCATAGATTACGAATTCAATTTATTTTCTTCAACCAGCTCCAACGAGGGAAACTCAATGCATTTCCTACTTATTTATACTATAGTTATGTTAATCACGGTGAGCTTCAAATGATCAAATATTTAGGCATTCGAATGATATAATCGTAATGTAAATCTTTCTTTGTGCAGGATTCTAAACAACAAAAATAAGTTTAAAAATCCATGGATTCACTTCCTTATCAAGTACTATCTTAATTTTCTCAACAAGTCCATCCTTTCTGGAGCTTTGGCAATCTCGAATTGGGGAAGTCAGATAAGTCAATGTCTCACAATAAAAACAACAAGCCGACCATTACATGTGCAGTTGATACAGTTTAAATTTTTTGGTTATGAAGTTCTACACATAATCCCACCTATCCCTGTAAAAACAACCACCTAACCTCTCCATCTTATGTAAACATAGCCTTGTCACGATTTGACAAATAACAGGGAAATGAGTAACAAGAGTATTTCCTTGATAATGAAGTTGGAAAAACGTGGTGAAAAAACCAAATTTCCAGTGTATAAAAACATCTCAGCCATCGATCTCTGGAAAACAAATTATTACGAAATCATTGCCGGAATAAACTTGCCTCGTGTAGATTTAGGGCGGTAGTTGTCGCGAACACCATGCTTGATTGCTCCATTCTGCGCAGGTGCACGTTTAATAGCAATTTGCTCTCTGGGACTGGGAGTGTAGCTGTCATCAAGCTGAATATCTCTAAAGCTGTCCACCCTGTTTCCACTACCCCGCATCGTTTTCTCGCTGCTTTGCCCAATCAGATCACAGAGAACACTAGGGTTTCCATTTATTTGAGATCGCACCTCTGACGTACAAGAGTCGAATTCTATTGATGATAACCAGGAAACTTCTCCAAATGCAACAATAAAGAAATATTAAACTAGGACTCCTCGAATAAACACTCCCCAGAATATAACTACCATGAGAAATTCGTAATATACTAAAACTTTGTAAGATGTTTCATTATGTGGTCCTTCCAAAGTTGGCAACAATTCGTTCAACATTAAGGAGAAATAAGCAAACTCAACATTTTCCTTCTTCGCTACAGCTAACACTACGTGTTTCATTTCTGATTCAAAGTATATGTATATTATATTGAACAGAGATCTACCAATGCGAAAGGTTATTACATCCTATCAACAAATTGTAAAAAGGATCGATTAACCATGTGTGTTCATTTTTAACTCATTTCCCGGATAGCAAACTACAAAGAGACTATTATGAGTGTCATGCTTTGCTTTCTTCTTCATCGCTTAAGCAGAGAGTCAAGCTATCCGACAGGGTAATAACTTGGAAAATATTCGGTTTAAAATGCCTCACACATGGTTCTAAGACACTAATTGACATTCAGTTTTCGAACAGCAGTTTCCAGTTGAAACCAGAAAACGTAGAGAAGGCAGACCAAACAGAGCCAAGCAATATGATGTGATATGATGTGATATCCGCTAACAGGCTCCACCCAACTGTCTATCATTCATAAGGGCCAAAATATTTTAACACAGTGCTGAAAAGCAACTCTTTAGTCGATCAAACGAGCATAGCAACCCCGGATTACGGATTACCCAGTAAGGGAACGAAAAATTTGAAGTTCAAAGTTTCGAAATTGCAACCGAAGTCTTGTACATAAATCACGGTACTTGATTTCATCAATTTTCAGTTGTTTTAGTCTGTATTAGATCTCCATATTTAGTTCTTTTTCTGACATGACAGCTTCTGACCGGAAAGGCACTCAAGTTACGGAAACTGGAAAGTAGAAGGGCTCAGGACTAAAATTAGATATCATGTTGGATGAAACAACTTGATATATAGGACCAAAATTGCAGTCCGTCACCGGATAATAAAATTCACTAGCCAGGGCTCCTCCAAATGAAATTCACCCCTCAACAGATTTCCTACGCATCTCATTCACGTTCATCATACGCACAAACGCGCCGCCGCCAACAGAAACAAGGACAAATATATTAACTTGGACTAAATCGAAATTTCAAAAGAAGATGAGTAATCTCTACGAGTACATATATTAGTTGCCAATTTTTTTTATCAGATATCAAGAAACATCGACGACATAATCGCACCTGTAGGAGGAGTACTTGGAGTTTCCGCAGCGGAATCCAATAGCACTGGGGCATACATGTAGCAATCACGTTTCAAATACTCTTCCAATCCCTGTACCAACTTCTTCTCCTTTCTCTGAATGGCCTCACCGAATCCTTCACCTTCAACTATCAAGATCAAATATTGCGGTAAAAAAAAAAACGAAACACAACCCAGGCAAAAAAAAAAGGCCCAAGATTGAGCATTTTTACCCAATAAAGCAGCGGAGGATTGAGGATGAAGCAAGGGCGAAAACATATAGGTGTCCGATTTCATGTAATCGAAGATTTTCCGGAAAATACTTCTCAGTCTTCTTCTCTTGTTGGTACGCTGGATGGGTTTCTTCTGGATTGGTTTCTTCCTCTGAAGGACAGAGGAGACAACTCTCTTGGCCATCGTAAAAGGGTAGAAAATTCACCAACTATTCGAGGAATTGCGGAATAACTGAAGCTTGCGAGGAATGGATAATGCTTTTTGAGCCTGAGAGAGAGAAAGCAGTATATAATTGGTCCCGCAAATGGAGGCCGTTGTTGTTGACATGTGTTAACTGGACAACGTTTTACGTTGTTACGGTTTTGACAGGTGCCACAAATCTTTTAATGTCTGTCTATTATTTTAACCTATGATTTCTAACACTGCCACATATGCTTTCACTAATGAATACTGTAGAAATAGAGGGATGGCAAATTGGCAATTATCCATTAAACTGAAACCCATTCCGTTCTGAACCCGGTCAAATCGCTTTTAGGCGATAAGGTTTTAATAATTAGCAAATAATTTTAAATATTTGTAATCTCTAGAACTTCGAACCGGACACTTTTATGGTGAATAATATAGAGCTCAATCCCATATACCGGTGAATACTTCTGGAAAAATACTGAATCACGTGTGATACGTCATATATCACCTCAGGGGTCGAGGAGTTTCACCAGTAAGAAAACTTCTTGCAGAAACATCTTTTGTAGGAATATCTCTTAACTCGAATTGACCATCATCTCTTACAGGAACATCTTTGCACATCTTGCAGGAACACCTCTTGTAGGGACACTACTTGCAGGAATACCTTTTGCACGAATATCTCTTGATCCGAGGTGACCATTACATCTTGCAGGAACACCTCTTGACACAAGGTGACCATCAGCTCTTGCAGGAACACCTCAGCACCTCTTGCAGGAACACCTCTTGAACCAAGATGACCATCAGCTCTTGCAGGAACACCTCTGCACCTCTTGCAGGAACACCTCTTGAACCGAGGTGACCATCTGCTCTTGCAGGAACACCTCTTGACCCGAGGTGACCATCACAAGCTCGAGACAAGAGGACCGAACAAGTATCTGAAATTTCGGGAACACCCTATTATTGCCAACAATCACGCCTTGGATGGCACACTACGAATACGCATTGGATTAGTCTCAAGGCGACAATCTCGCCTGGAAATAGTCAAGTGTGCAATGGAAGGCGCAAGAAGCACTCCAGCACATCACACGCCAGGTAATGCCCCCGCAACATGAGATCAAGGAGGCAATCTCGCTCGGGATAACGATCAATCTGAGTGTGATCTTCACGAGAAGAGCTCCAGAGCATCACACGACGGGTAATGCCCTCGCAGCAACCATCTAGCCCCTCTATAAATACGCAAGTATGCTTCACTCTACAGCCATTCACAAACAAACAAGATATCTGCTTTATATTCACATTTTCTCTCTATGTCGGAGCACCCGATCTGACTTAAGCATCGGAGAGGTTTCATCGAAAAAATTCTGACGCCCTCTGACCAGTGTCTGTGGTTGCATGTCGTTGAAGGAAAGACATCCAGCTCATCTCCTGAGGACAGACCTCCCGAGCTCACGACCTCTCGACGTGGTGGCAGCTCTTCGACTGGGGAAAGATCTTCGGCTGTGAAAAAATTTGGTTACAACATTTATCGCTGTCTGTGGGAAACGACAAGAGTGAATAAAGCAACGATGCCGCCTAGGAGACGCAGACTTCAGGGGACAGGAGAGACCAACAACACCGAGAATCTATCTCGGGGACCTGAGAGCCAGGGAAGACGGCCACCCAAATCACATAATTAGTAGCGACCACCCGTGGAACAGATACTGGCCTATAGACCTGAGGTGAATCCACAACCAGACCCTCAAGTTGAAGAAATCGGGAAGCTTCGGGAGGAAATTTCCATCTGACGGTGGAGATGAGTTTTGAGCCTCTTCCTCCTCCTCCTCCAGCTCGAGCGATCCCTTTTCGACCCGAAGTATTGGTTGCGAAACTCCCCCCGCATTTCAAGTTTCCCAAGGTGGGAGAATATGACGGGACAGAAGAATTCGAGGAGCACCTCTCAAGGTTCGAGAACGCTGATCTCCTCCATCAGTATGCCGACCCGATCAAGGGTCGAGTTTTCTTGACCACTTTGGTTAGATCGGCACATCTGTGGTTAAACCTCCTACCTATAGGGAGTGTGAGGAGATTCTAAGACTACAGTCAAGCGTTCCTCTAACAGTTTTCCAGCAGCAAAAAACAACCAATGACGACATTGAATCTCTTCGATGTCAAGCAGAGAGAGCAAGATAACCATCGGGAGTACATTAGGAGATTTAACAGAACTATTATCGAGGTATCTTCGGCCACCCCGAATTTGATGATTGGGGCATTCACTCATGGCCTGCGAATGGGTGATTTCTTCAGATCCTTAAATAAGAAACCCTCGAAGTCATTTGATGAGCTCTTGACCAGGGTAGAGAAGCATGTCAACGTCGAGGAAGTGTTGTCCGCTCGGAGAGCTCATCCCGAGGTCCCAAGGCTCCGGGATCCATGGCCTCTCAGCAGCCCGAGTAACTCGATTGATGGCTGAAGCGGAAAAATAGGTCCTAGCTTGATGACCAGAGGTGATCCTCCAGCCGACCAGAGTCCTCGCCGAGAGCGAAGAAGTGCAAGGAAGAAACTTACGCCAGGGATTGTAGTTTTCCTACAAACATGTTAAACTAAAGTCAGCAGTTATTTTACTTTGTAAATACCATACTTTATCGAATGAAAAATTATTTTTTAGCACAAGTCGATTAGACCAAGTGACACTGTTGCTGCATTAATCGAATACCTTGGGTACCAGTCCTACTAGAGTGCATCTATAATCCCGACCTGCTCGACAGTATGTAAGCCCGACCTGCTCAGCACCATCAAAGCACAACTCTTGTTGGCAATACCTCGAGTAGCAGCCCTACCTGAGTGTATCTATAAGCCCGACCTTCTCGGCAGTATGTAAGCCCGACCTGCTTGGCACCATCAAAGCCCAACTTTTGTTGGCAATACCTCAGGTAGCAGCCCCACCTGAGTGCATCTATAAGCCCGACCTGCTCGGAAGTATGTAAGCCCGACATGCTCGGCACCATTAAAGCCCAACTCTTGTTGCAATACCTCGGGTAGCAGCCCAATCTAAGTGCATCTATAAGCCCGACCTGCTTGACAGTATGTAAGCCCGACCTACTTGGCACCATCAAAGCCCAACTTTTGTTGGCAATACCTCGGGTAGCAGCCCTACCTGAGTGCATCTATAAGCCCAACCCGATTGACAGTATGTAAGTCCAACCTGCTCGGCACCATCAAAGCCCAACTCTTGTTGGCAATACCTCGGGTATCAGCCCTACTTGAGTGCATCTATAAGCCCGACCTACTCGATAGTATGTAATCCCGACCTGCTTGGCATCCATCAAACCCCAACTCTTGTTGGCAATACCTCGGGTAGTAGCCCTACTTGAGTACATCAATAAGCTCGGTCTGCTTGACAGTATGTAAACCCAACTCTTATTGACAATACCTCGGATAGTAGCCCTGCCTAAGTGCGTCTAAGCCCGACCTGCTCGGCAGTATGTAATTCTGCTCTGCTCGACACCATAAATTCCCAACTCTTGTTGGCACCAAGTGAGACCTGCTTGGTAATCTGTAAGTTCGAACTGCTTGACAATCTGTACGTCCGACCTATGCGACAATCTGTAAGTCCGACTTACCTGGATAAGTACCTTGGGTCCCGACTAGGACTTCACATGGTCCTAAACTTCAATTATTCGTCTAGGAACAGCTGGGGGGATACTTTTGATACCCCATATATCACCTCGGGACCCGAGGAGTTTCACCAATCAGAACACCTCTTGTAGGAATACCTCTTCCAGGGACACCTCTTGCAGGAACACCTCTTGACCCAAGGTGACCATCAGCTGTTGCAGGAACATCTCTGCACCTCTTGCAGGAACACCTCTTGCAGGAGCACAGACCCGAGGTGACCATCATCTATTGCAGGAATACCTCTTGACCCGAGGTAACCATCAGCTCTTGCAGGAACACCTCTGCACCTTTTTCAAGAACACCTCTTGACCCAAGTTGACCATCGGCTCTTGCAGGAACACCTCTACATCTCTTGTAGGAACATCTCTTGACCCGAGGTGATCATCTGCTCTTGCAAGAACACCTCTTGACCCGAGTGACCATCACAAGATCGAGGCAAGAGGACCAAACAAGTGTCTAAACTCTCGAGAACACCCTATTATTTCCAACAATCACGCGTTGGATGACACTACGAATACACATTGGATTAGTCTCGACGCGATAATATCGCCTGAGAAATAGTCAATGTGTGCGCAATGCAAGGCGCAAGAAATGCTCCAGCACATCACTCGCCGGGTAATGCGCCCGCAACCGGAGATCAATGAGTAAATCTTGCTGGGGATAGTGATCAATTGAGCGTGATCTCCGCCACGAGAAGTGCTCCAGAGCATCATGCGATCGCAGCAACCGCCTAGCCTCTCTTTAAATACCCAGGTATATTTCACTCTATGATCATTCACAGACACACAAGCTCTGCTTTATATTCATATTTGTTCTCTGTTCCCAAGCACCTAATGTGAAAAACCCGAAAAAAAAAAAAAAATTCACCTGCTGGGCGAAAATCAGCAGGTGGTCGAAATTCAGCAGTTGATGGCGCGAGAGTGAAACGTCGTCGTTTCATGGAACCAGCAGCTGCGCGTTAAATTGGTTACTGAAGTAGAAGGGATGATACGTCGTCGTTTCGATCTTAGAGGTTGCTGCTGGCAGGCGTGGCTTTTAGCGCGAGAGTGATCGAGAGAACGACACGTGTTGGTCAACATTGTTGAGTGATTGACTGCTGGATCAGCAGATGTAGTGTAATCTAGGTCTTTACTCAACACAATTGTAAATCATTACACACATAATGAAAGTAAAGAATGCCATATAAAAGAATGCGAATATCATATATAAAGATCGTTTGTACAAGAGTCAATGAAAACCCACACGCCACAAGTTGGCTAGTTGGGCATCTACTCTAACAGAATTCAACAGCGACGCAAATTCAGAAGCGACACAAATTCAGCAGCGACGATTCAGCAACGCAAATTCAGCAGAGGCGACTTCATCTTCTCCACGAAGCTTCAGAATCCAGGTTCCTCGATGCGAAACAAGATTTTTGAACAGAGAACTTCACCCGAGAAATTCAGAGGGAACTCTCACGCGTACAAGCCAGATTTCACGCTGTAACGGCCAAATTGAGGTGATTAAGGACCAATTAAAGCTCGTAATTCCATAGTTTAATCCTACGCGTGTAACCGTCGGTGTAATGGTCATAAAGACAGAGGTTTAAGGGCGCTTAAATGGCAGACGATTGATTCATCCCTCGACGCCTATAAATACAGACAGAACCTCAGAATTTTTCCACACCACTTCGAAATTCCCTCGGTCAGAAAAGCAACAGTTTTTCACGCCAAAAGTTCTGCGGAAATTCTAGCAGATTTCTTAGCCACAAACCCTGTGCAAATTGTGAACCTACGCCGTGCTCCAAAATTGTTACTATCAGACTTCACTCCAGCTTCGTACGCAAATTCCAGATTCGTGCTACCAGACCTCACGCCAGATTTTCATAGTTGGGTCCCTGCATTTTTGGTGGTGCCGCCCAGAATTTATACATTTGTTTTACCAGAATCAAACTTTGAATTGTAAGTGGGCTTTTGCTATATTATTCGCTTGATATATATATCGTAATATTCATACCGAAATTCTGTTTTAAGTCTACTGTTCGAGCACCCTTTGTTCAGAATTCTGTGTCGTTATGAGCTCCGTTCGCACTGATTTTTGCTATCATAATATGGGTCTACGGAATTTTTCGGACTCTGGGTTACTTGGTGTAACTAATGGCCTCGACCCCTTAGAGGAGTAAAAATTAGGGACTGATCAGTAAACCATAGACACGAAGTAATCATCAGTGCTATCTGTCATGCTATGCTCTGTTAT
>KV004521.1:0-15333 GCA_001598015.1 Dorcoceras hygrometricum | reverse complement strand
GGACTGATCAGTAAACCATAGACACGGGGTTTACGGAATATTTCGGAATCTGGGTTACTTGGTGTAACCACATGGCCTCGACCCCTTAGAGGAGTAAAACTTAGGGACTGATCAGTAAACCATAGACAGGAGGTAATCATCAGTGCTATCTGTCATGCTATGCTCTGTTATGTTATGATCTGCTCTGTTATGCTCTGCTCTGTTCTGGTTATATTCTGCTCTGAATTCAGTCATATATATGTATAATTGTTATGCTCGAATGGTATCCCCCACTTGCTGAGTGTTTCCCCAAACACTCACCCCTTACTTCTCCACCCAGATAAGAATGAAAACCATAGACACGAAGTAATCATCAGTGCTATCTGTCATGCTATGCTCTGTTATGTTATGATCTGCTCTGTTATGCTCTGCTCTGTTCTGGTTATATTCTGCTCTGAATTCAGTCATATATATGTATAATTGTTATGCTCGAATGGTATCCCCCACTTGCTGAGTGTTTCCCCAAACACTCACCCCTTACTTCTCCACCCAGATAAGAATGAAGAGCATGTAGAAGAAGAACAAGATCAGTTTTGGGGCTGGTGAAGATTCCGTTTTGTTGATGTAATAATTTAAGTTTTTTTTTTCGCTTCCGCAAATTTCTCTGATTTTCCGATGTAAAAACGATATTATTTTGGATATGTAATAGACTGGTTTGAGCTATGCTATGATGGATTAATGTTTTATAATTTTTAAATTGTTTAATATTGCCGATGTCATGAGTCTCGGTCTCGGGGCGTGACACCTAACCCGACTTAATCATCGGAGGGGCTTCGTCGAAAATACTTCCGACGCCCTCTGACCAATGTCTGTGGTTGCAGGTCGTTGAAGGAAATACATCCAGCTCATACCCCGAGGACAGACCTCCTGAGATCCCGACTTGTCCTCTCATATTCCTCGATTTATATTGTGACGAGGTCCAGGCCCGGTGATACCTCGCTACTGGTGATTTATCCAAGCAGTTTCGTCCTAGTTCAGCTCCAACAGATCTCACTCAGCTCATCCCACGAGGACAGATCTTCCGAGCTCCCGACCTCCGATCTCTCGACGTGGTGACAGCTCTTCGGCTGAGGAAAGATTCGGTTACATCAACGTGATAGTCAGGTGGTTATCATCTTCGTCACGATGTGATTGAATATATTTGGGAAACCTGTCGACGAGATCAGACAATAACAAATATGTTTTAAAATGTTTGGTTTTTTTAATTTCAATTTTTTCGCACAATTGTATTCATATGTTGTACCATTTATATCCAAATAAAATAAAATATTATGTGTACTAGAAATTAAAAAAATATTCATAATAATAGTAGAAAATAAATTTTGATAAATCATAGATTAAATTAGTTAAAGTGGAGATATATTTACAAAATATATTCATTTTACTTAAATATAAAAGAAAATATATGTTTAAAGAGACAGCGGGACCCATAAAATATTAAGCTAGTGAGTTATTTGATTGTGAAATATGAAATATTTAAGTAATGAGATATTTGAATGATGATATAGATCACGTGATCACAAATATTTGAAAGAAATATTTACTTTATTGTGGATGTCCTAATAGAGATTGAAATAAAAAATGAGAGGTGATAATGTTCTCATTAGATATGGGTAAGATAATTAATTTTTTTCAAAACTAACAGAAGGAATATAAACTCAAAATTTTAAAAATAATACTCATATAATACTTAGGCATGAAAATCATTCTCGTTGTAACCATACATCTTCACTCTAATGTTCTTGCTTCATCTTAATATGTCCGAATTTACTACTTGACTATGAAACACTTGAAAATTGGAGAGCCTAAAATCGATATATGTGTAAAACTTCCAAATTATTTTTTTTGGAGGGAAATAATAAGATCCGCATAGACTTCTATGGATCCGCTTTCTCAAATTTTCTGGGATGATAAAAAAAATTTAATGTTTGCGAATTATTTCATTACTCACGGTGATAACAGATATTCAATGAACTTTAAAAGCAAGTGTGAAAATACAAGTATTTGTTTGTCGATATTCAAATATTAACAATTCCCATGTAAATCATCCACGTATTTCCAGATATATTTTACTAGAAGACTTAGCTTACAATATATTTGCAACAGTCCACTTCACAGGTGGGTCTTATACACGGTCTAGTGCAAAACCCTAGTCACCAACTTAATAATTATATGAATCAGAGAATGATACAGTGGTTGAACTCTTGTTTAGAATGCCTATTAATGTGATCCTTTTGATCACATAGAGTCGTTCTGTGTAGGTGAAGATGTTTTGCATGAAGGCTATTTTAATTTGTGAAACATGATTGCAAACACTTCATGATTCCTCGGGACCGGTGTCAATCTTTTGTCGCCATGTGCTAATAAATTATCTAGTTTGTGTTACATATATATCAATTTTGCATTGACACTTATTTTGCACCATTACAGTTAACCAAAAACGCATATTTTGATTGATTATACTTGGCCTCTTCGACAGTGGTAAGTGCATTAGCCAATTTGCAACCAGCCCATCACCTTTGTTATGGCTAATACAATCAGATAAGTAAGTCGGACTACGTTTTGGCTAATAATGAACTGCTTGTTTTACCTGTCCACGGGATGTATTCTGCGATTATCAGATTGGAAAAACTCGATCTCTGGAGCACAAAAAGTTTAGCGAAATTTACCGGTGCAATCATCTTCATTGCTGGTGCAGTTGCTATGGCAGGAGTAAAGGGTTCAAAGTTGCTAAACGTGGAATTCATGGCCAGAAATCACTCTTCAGACGAGGGGAAAAAGAGACATGGTTACTAGGTATGTTACTATTCGGAAGTGCTTGTTGCTGGTCGTTTTGGCTGATATTGCAGGTAACTAATAAGTAACACAAGATTGGATTCCATATCCTTTCAATTACATTTCATTATACATCATATAGAAAAAAGGTCATGATAATCATCCATGAAAATGTTATTAAAAGTTCATCCAACTGTATAACGACCCAAAGTGCCATGTTTCGTCTTTAATGTAGATTTTTTGGGCAGGTCCCGATATCTGCTTGGTACCCGGATCATCTATCTTCATCAGCATGGATGCGTCTATTCGCAGCACTGCAAACTGGAATCTTGACACTGAGTCTTGAACGCAATATGATTGCAGGGAAGCTCAATTCCTCCCTCCAAATATTTTCTTGCTTGTGAGTGAGTGATCACTAACTTGTTTCTTTTTTTCTATTATTTATTTGATTTTGATTATATTTCATAATTAATCAAAAGATTGCCCATTTTTAAAAGGTTGATTAAATTTGGTACTGGTATTACTGTGAATATACAGGGATAGGATAAGCGGTAACCTTCTTTAAACGCTTTGATCTCACTCAAATATTTTTATAATAAAATTAAATGCGGAAGAAATTTTCTTTTTCTTTAAACAATAACCGAAAGCTTTAATTAAAACTCACGACAACTTCGAACCAAACTCACAGCATAAGATTCGCGAAGCTTAAAACAGATTTGAGAAAAATCGATGAATCACATAAATTGAAATCGTTTAAAACTGTATTCAAACCACAACAATTCAAACGGGGTATTATTCCAAACTGAAACTGAAACTAAATAAAACAGAAATTATTTTCTCTCAAAGCTGAACTGAAATATTAAGTCAAAAACCAAAACTGTTTTTCTCATCTTAACGTTGCAGAAAAGTTTGGTCACTGGGTTTGCACCAACCGACCGCTGCCAGCGCAACAATCCAGCCCCTCTAACTATATCTCGACGTCATCTGCACCAGTTAAACGTAGTGAGCCTAGAGGTTCAACAAGTACAAACTGATAATAACAAATAATACTTAATACAAGCACATGCATAATATAGTTGTACTCAAATAGATTTCTCGACTGAAAAGCATAAAGAGTAGCAGCTTAAAACAGTTTAAATCTTATACCACTATTATTTTTCACCTTGGGACCCGAGGAAAGAGCTCCTCTTAAAAACAAAAACGCCACTAGGTGATATTCCATCTTGGGCCTCAACTCTTCCAGGAAGACCTCGGGCAGGAAGACCTCAGGCAGGAAGACCTCGGGCAGGAAGACCTCAGCTCTTCCAGGAAGACCTCGGACAGGAAGACCTCTGGCAAGAAGACCTCAGCTCTTCCAGGAAAACCTCGGGCAGGAAGACCTCGGGTAGGAAGACCTCTGGCAGGTAGACCTCAGTTCTTCCAGGAAGACCTCTGGCAGGTAGACCTCACCTCTTGCAGGAAGACCTCTTGACCCGAGATGACCATGCCGCTAAGCTCGAGGAGTCACACGAGGATCGAGAAGCACGCTCCAAGCCCCACCAGCTACCAGTTCGAGAACGCCTCCCGAGGACCATGTCCCGACGACCGAGGAAGAGTCTGCCTTGGACACGTCTTTCCTTATTCAAACGAATCCCGCCTGGATACGTCTTTCCTTAGTTGAAGGATCCATGGACGATATGACTTTCCTTATTTAGCCGACGAGATCCCCGAGGATCGTGGAAAGTATCTCACCCGAGATACTCGGCGAATATTCGCAGAGATATGCTATCTCCCCAGCCTTAGTCCCTCTATAAATACCAGGTTTGCTCCCTCATTCCGGACATTCACTCTTGCATTCACTTGCTCCTAGCACATATTCATGCCCCCTTTTTCTCTCTAGAGCACTGCCTGACTTAGGCATCGGAAGGACTTCACCGGACCCACTTCTGGCGTTCTCTGACCTATTATTTGTGGTTGTAGACACCAAGAAGAAGCATTTTCCACCTTCCAGTGCCTGAAACCCGACGTGGTGCCCGACCTCCCGACCTTACATCCTGAGGCATCCTGAGGAACTACCTTCCAGAGCTCCAGATCTCCAGATCTCCCGACCTCCCGACCTTACATCCCGAGGAATCCTGAGGAACTACCTTCCATAGCTCCAGACCTCCAGACATTCAGATCTCCCGACCTTCCGACCTTACATCCCGAGGTGGTATCAGCTCTTCGGCTGGATAAAATTCGGTTACATCAAAATCATTCATTTAACACTCATGCATAAGAAATTCAGCTCGTAAATAAAAGACATTTTCTGTGAAATCCGTTTCTTGACTGTGGTCTCTTAATCTTATAGTCGCTTGATCAAGCTAATAGGTACCATGACATTAAGTTTGGTATACCTCCCCAGTGCTTATCTGGTTTCCATACACGTCATGTTTGATATGTCTCATCGGAATGTCTCCCGACTCTCATACCCGTAATGTTGATATGGCTAAAAGAAACGTCTCTCGATTCCCATACTGCATGATTTGATAGGGCTCACGAGACGTCTCTCGATCCCACTATCTGTAGTAGTTAACCACAATCAAGTCCCTTCCTTCAAAAATCATTTTTCTCAAGCTTAAACTCTCTGTTCTCGACTCAGTTCTCAAAGGTAAATTCTCTTCTTTCTTTAAAATTATGTAAGAGCTGAGAAAAAAAAATTGTTTAAAACTCAACTGTTCATCACCATAAAAATATCCTGAAAATAAATCTTCGGTTTGCAGTTTTCTCCAGCCGCAGGCTGCTCCTAGAACCCAGACTGGACGCGCAGATCAGCTCGCACTGACCAGCTCGGAAGGCAGACTCAGCTTACAAAATCTGTACAGTATATCCAAGCATCTCGGGGCTTCGATCCGAATCGCGCACTGAAAACAACTCAAAGCACTCGATCTGATTAGAGCACACAGTCCAGCTCGTCTGCCCAGATCAGCTCAGGGCTTCAGAACAGACCACGCGATGAAACCAGCTCAGAGCGCTCGATCAGTTTAGGGTGCACAGATCGGCTCTCAACCCAGAACAACTTAGGTACTCTCCTCAGCTTACAGTGGTTACTTAGCTTACGGGGGTCTAACAGCTTATGGAAAGTCGAACAGTTTACGGAATTCAGTCCGACTTAGATTGGTCGAAATCAGCTTAGGCCGGTCAACCAGCTCAGGACAGTCAACCAGCTTAGCACGGTGAACCAGCTCGGGCGGTACCCCGGCTTAGTACAGTAAACCAGCTTAGCATGGTAAGGCAGCTCGGGGTAGCAACCAGCTTAGTGCAGTAAACCGGCTCAGCATAGTGAACCGGCTCGGGGAGGTAGACCAGCTCAGGATGAACGGACCGGCTTGGGAAGGTCAACCAACTCGGGGAAAGTCAAACAGTTTGGGAAACGTCAGACCAGCTTAGACTCGAGGGAACAGCTTAGGCTCAAAGAAACAGCTTAGGGCTCAATGAAGGAAAACAAGTTTCAATTCAAGCTTACAAGAAATAGGTTACGAAAAATAGCTTACGGAACCAGTTTACGAGAAATAGCTTACGGGAACAGTTTTACATAAAATAGCTTACGGAAATAGTTTACGAGAGATAGCTTACGGGAACAGTTGACATAAAATAGCTTACGGGCTAAAACAGGTGCAACAGTTTACGAAACTTAGATCACAAAAAGGAACTTACGAAACTCAATTCTCAATAGGCAGTTTACGGCTCACAGGGTAGAACCCCAACTCTAACTCTAAGCAGCCCCGTCAAGGTTTAAAATCAAACAGTCTACGTCACATAAGGCCTCTATAATAGTCTCAAAACTCAGAAAATTTAGGAGAAATGGAAGAAATTCATCACATGCAAATAATAGCTTAACTGGTTCAGTCAAAGAAAAGCTTTGTACTTGCCTTGTTTCGTAGAACTTACGACAGCGGTGTCATGAAGCTGGCTGGACGGAGAGACACCGGGAACGCTGGGATTTACGCTCTGGAAGCACCAGATCGCTGGGGGAAGAGAGGGGAAGAAGATTGGCGCTTACAGAGACAAAACTAGGGCTCTGGGGATTTTGTGAAGGAAATTGTGTGTGCGTGTGTATTTTGTGTAGCAACCGTGTTTATTTGGGGAATAAAAATCGGCATTTTAGATTTGCTAAAATCAATTAGCCAGATTTTGCTTCCAAAATTCTTATCTCTTCCCTTAATTTAAATTTTCGAAATTGGGATAAAATATTTGGGTAAATATTGAGGTTAAAACTTGTTTTAAAAAAAGAAAGAATAGATTTTGTAAAAAATTTCATTACCGGTAAATGACTTCGAAAAATAGACTTTATTAAAATCACATTTGCCTCGGTGTTCACATCATCCTCGATCCGGCTTCCCAGCACGTGTACTAAAATTATAAAATAACAATAGGCATAAAAACAATATAAATAAATAAAGGCATTAATAAAATCAATAAAATAGGAGAAATATTACTATGACTAAGGCAATACGGCTTAGGCACGCTAATTCTTAAATAAGAATAATTTTCTAGGCGTTACATTCTTTGTTCAAGCCTGGTGCATTTCTAGGAGAGGTCCTCTGTTTTCTGCCGTGTTCGATCCTTTTTGGACAGTGTCATAGTTACCGTTCTCGCTTGCGTTTTTCAGCACGAAGGGTTGTACATTGGGAGAAACTTTTAAATAAACTGGTGTTACATGCTTTTTCTAGGGATTCTAAGTCACTATTTTGTCATAACTTTGTAGTTGAGATGGTGTTGTAAGAAAAATATTCTCTAACACATGTCATGACGCCGTCCAATTTTAATATATATTCCGTTCGTCTCATTTATTTAGGCTGCATATCTATTTTTATCCATCCCATGCAGTTAATTCTCCATATTTTGGATTATTTTTCAATTCTTTTACTAATCTATCTCTATTTTGTTAATTCGTGTGAAAACACGTATAAGCCGAAAAACTGAGGCAAATGAAATAGTACTGTTTGTATTAAATTTTGTGACAAATGGGTTGTTTCCTTTTTCCTCCAGTTTTAATAAAATTAATATATTTGATTTGATTGATTAAATTTATGAAAAATATTAAATTATATTATTAACCTATGTAAAATTAATAAATATAATAAAATGAGAAAGATAAAGGATAATATTATAATTTTATATTAATAATTTGATTAATATGAGAAAAATAATTAAAGATTGATTGTTGTGAAATACATATATAATCATTTTATTGATATGATATAAATAATACTTTAACTAAACGATATGATATGATTAGGATATGATTATTAATTGCCTAAATATACTTACATATTGAGTAGTATAATCAAACAACGAATCATGCCAGTTAATTGATAAATTTAAATGCAAATAAGATAAACTACCCCAATTAATTGAAATGAATAATCACGTCAAATTGAATTCATGATGTAAAAACAACTAAATTTTTCTCTTGGTCTACAAAAACTTACTCCACAAAACATAAAAATGAGCAAAAGTTATTGGAGTAAATAAATCTCATGCCTTCCTCGATTTTCCAAAGCTCCAAATTAAACCGTAGCTCTACTCTTCAATCATGCACAAGTCCTAGATATGTTAGATTGTTGTACTTGCATGTCAAAAGATGAGACTTATTCTCCCACCTGCTTATCCTACAATTCCTCAAAATCTTGAGCGATCACATGCGAAATAAAACCAACAAAACTGACTTAGTAAAATGTCGGGTACAATGTTACGAATAAAGGGCAAGAATTAATTTGTTCAAAACATATAATAGTTCTCTCTAGTTAATCTTTCAACAATTTTATGCATGCTCAATCTATCCCATCAATGGCAGAAAACACTAACAATAATGCCCAAGAAACGTTAGCTATCACAGTCACAGAAGAAAAGAACAATATCGATGACCCGAAAGTGGAACAGAACCCCATAAAAGTGCCACGAAAATCACTTCAAACGAGGCAACTTGTTCTGCCTTTAGCCTTGGTCACCTTCCTTCTTTCAATTCCATTCCTTTTCCAAGCGATATGGCTTCTCTACGTGCAGCAATACGACTGTGAAGGGCTCTTAAAAAGTCTGCCAAGATTGCAAATTGTGGTGGCGATTGGTATGATCTCCACTTTCGTCGTTAGCAACGGTGTAGTGTACTTGAGGACTCGTTTCCCTGCACCAGGGCTGATCTTGGTGATGGTTCCACTAGTGGTGATGTTCATTGTGGGGATTAGTTTCGGGGGAAGTTTTAAGATGGAGACGCGACAAATCCCGGCTTCTCCTAGGTGGCTTAAGATGAAGGTGAATAGTAATAGTAACTGGAATAATATCAAGTCTTGCTTATATGATACAAGGATATGCAGGGATTTGGAAGCAAGATCATATAACCTCAAGTTTTATGATTTCACTACAAGTAAATTGTCTCCACTTGAGGTATTTTATGTATATATATATGTCTAGATTTTATGTATTAGTTACTTCATGTGTGAAATGAGTAGATTTCATGCAATTTAATCAAGTGGGATTTCCATGAAAATGGAAATGCTGGATGGTTATTATATCGTCTCTCTAATAACGCTGGATTTTGTTTCTGATTGTTTGTTTTTTCATGAAGTCCGGTTGCTGCAAGCCACCAACTATATGTGAAATGGAATATGTGAATGCGACTTATTGGAACAAAACTAACAAAGAAATGGCCACGGGCAGGGGCTCCGGCATGGATATAGATGTCCCATACGATGAAGATTGTGATTTTTGGAAGAACGATGAGACGATTTTATGCTACGATTGCCATCACTGCAAGGACGGGTTTCTAAAAACATTGGAGGGTAAATGGATGAAGCTTGGGACGTTTCTCGTTGTCGTGTCTGTGTTACTCATGATATCACATCTCTTGCTCTTTATTGGTTCAATGTTGGAGCAGGACAGAGGCTAGGACATTTTATTGGAACTGATTTGTTTTATTAATTTTCAAAATCCACATTCTGTATTGTTTTCATTATTCAATTGCTCTTGATCTCGACTAACGTTAATGGTTTGTTGTCACAAAGATAGTTCAAGAAATTGAGTCTTTGAATTGGATCTTAATCAGCCTGGAATCTGGATCGGCTGTCTCCAATGGTAACAAGAATTTAAGCTTCTGCACATATAAGAATTCAGAGACGATAATAGCCTTTAAATTCTACACAAAATACAGTTTGAATCTTATACACCAAAATTTGACTCTTAAGAGTCACTTTCATATGGTACCTTTCCTTACCTCCCCCATTCAAGAAAAATTTCCTTATTCCTCTGGACCCGCAGCCAAAACCAGAGCGTGATGGTTCCCGTAACACACAGAAGATACCAATGAACACCACACAGATGTATCCGGGATTTTAGCTTGGCTAAGCATCTCCTCTAACCACAAAACAGCAATGTACGGCTTTCTTATCAAGCAAAGACCCTGAATTAGTTCGTTGTACACTTCAGCTCCAGGCCAGAACGAGTTAATATGCATCTTTTCCAACATCTGGCTTGCTTCCATGTATTTTCCATCACAACACAGTCCATTAACAAGACTAACGTATATTTCTTTATTAGGAACACAACCAGCTTTCCTAGAAGCTTTCTCGAAATACTTTAGTGCCCACAAAGCTTCACCCATATTGCACAATCCCTTAATCACAATATTATGCAACCTAAAAGTTGGAACACAATTATTCTCAATCATTTCCCTTTCAACTACTTTAATTGCTTCATCAACTTTACCTGCCGTTAATAAAGCTGCTACTTTTGCTTCAAACATTTCCAAAGATGGCCTAAAGCTCTTTAGGTACATTTGTTGGACCACACTGTCTCCCTCGGTGATCCTTCCTTCCTCATAAAGATCGATAGCCATTGCGTTATAGCCATCTGTACTAGGAACTCCACCTTTGACCAAAGCCTCATTTATCAAACATTTTACCCGTCCAATACCAGATTCATCTTCATTCTGAATAAAACTAAAATCCAGATTTCGGTGTTTTTTTTGAGACTTGAGACCTTTCCTCAAGATCTTATCGAGAAGTTTGATAGCCTCTTGAAATTCTCCCTTGTCACACAAGGTATCCAACAGCTTTCTATAAATAGTGACATCAGCACCACAGCCCTTTTTGGAAATCATCCAAAACATCGAGTACAACAAATGAGTACCTTCAGTAACTCTTCCGTCTTCACACAGACCCCTCATTAAAATCTTATAGGTCTCCCTATTGGGATAGCATACTTGGTAACGCATTTCTTGTAAAATCTGTAAAGCAAGATCAGCACGTTTCATCTCACAAAGAGTGGAAATCATCAAATTCAAGGAACGGGTCCGATTCTTGATTTCCCACCCTTTGAAATTCTCTAAGAAAACATGATAAGAAGCTTCTAGCTTGGACTCTTTCACCATTATTTCTAACAGTGTATTAAAAGATTCCGTAAAGTTTACACAATTGAATTCTCGAAGACTTTTAAACAGAGAGATAGCTTCATCAAACAAACCAGCATTCGAATAGGTTTTGATTATGCCAGCAAATAGTGAATCTTGACACTGGCAAGAATCATCTTTCATCTGATTGATGACTTCTTTCATCTCTGGCAATCTTCCAGCACCTCCTAGGATGCTGATCATCGCTGCATATACAGGACCATTGTGGCGGTAACTTGGATACCTGCATTTAGCTTTGTTGAATATTTCCAAAGCCTTTAATGGGTTTTTCTGGCCCCGAAGTATCTGTGAGAGCTGGGTAGGATTCAAAATCCTCGGCCATCTTACACTCATGCTGCTGAAGCCTGGAACATCCAGTCTGTTTTAAAAATAGTCTCGTTAAGAAGCCATCAACAAGGAACGTCGAGAAATAGCCTCATTAACATAGTAGAACCGACAAAGAGTCAACTCTATTACCAAAACAGGATACTGAAGAGAAGAAAAATCTGGTGATCATGCCACACCAGAATTAGAGACCTTAATTCACGGCAAACCCAAATATCAATTCGAGGAAAATAAATTTACATTTTTGAAATTTATACATCAAATTTGAGGGAAACATCCCCCGCTAGGTAATCCCATGCACAATCCCGTCGAATTAGCATTTCGCATATCGTGTGGCCAAAGTGTTCACTCATTGCTACTTCATTCAAATTTCCAGCATTTTATACATGTTTTTCACTCTGTCCAGAGACCCGAGAAGGAAGATTATGGCTCACGAATGCTTAATTAAATCGCATCCTCCATTTTCATTTAGTAAAATCTAGTAGTATTCCAAGGCCCCATTCACATAGTCGTTTCTCCAAACACTTGGACTGCATCTCCCAAACTTTTATTTCAACTTTCACATTGTACCGATAACACACCATAGTTGGGCTCCTTCATATTCGCACACATCAACAACGGAATTTCCCCAAGAAATCAAATACAACTGGAAATAATAAGAAAATGACGAATTGTCCAGAAACTTGCCTTCGTGCATGCACGGCACAATTGGTTGTAATGCTGATCCTCTGTTCGCTTTTAGGAATTAGCTTCAACTTCCAATTGTGAGTCAGAAATGATGAATTTGGCTAAGAATCAAAGCAGAATATGTGGGATGACACCAGAACCATGAGCAATATCTACCCATCCACGCATAAGATGACTCTATAATCTAAAGAATTTCTAAAAGTACGGTCATCTACATTTCACTAGTGAGCCACTTTCTCTTCAAACAGCCGATCTTTCCCGTCGGTTCTTTCAATCAATTAATAATCGCATGATATTTGGTACTAATTAATGTAAATAGTTTGAGCTCAATTTGCACAAGTTTTTTTAAAATGTTTTTAATATTTTTAAAATTAAAAAAAAACTTAAAATATATATTTGAATAATACTTTTATAAAATATTTTTAAAAAATATTTTTAAAAAACTAATTTTGAAGTAAATTTTTTGAAAAACAAGTAAAAAATATTTTATAATATTTTTTAAAATACAAAATATAGGTAAAATTTATAAGAATGGTCAATTAAATTTTTTATTTTATTATATTAATTATTTGAATGCTATTTTGATATTATTTTTTATTATAAATTATTTTCTAAAATAAATTATCTAAACATTTTTTAATTTAAATTTTTCTTATAAAATAGTTATTCAAACACATACTTACTTTTAAAAAAACTTTCAAAATATTTTACAAGATTTTTTTTAAAAATATTTCATACAAATTTTTTAAAAAAACTTTCCAAACGGAGCCTTGATCTGCAAAAAATTCATTTCTAATACTACATATACACACTCCGTTTGGACAAACTTTTTAAAAACGTTTTTAGTATTTTTAGAGTTAAAAAACTTAAAATACGTGTTTGGATAAGATTTTTATAAAATGTTTTCCAAACTATTTTTAAAAAACTAATTTTGAAAAATAATTTTCAAAGAACAAGTAAAATATATTTTATAATATTTTTAGAATATAAATATAAGTAAACATTACTTCTTAAGTATAATCATTTTCTTAAATTATTATCTAAATATTTTTTAATTTATAATTATTTTATAAATAGCTGTAAAAACACATACTTACCTTTTAAAAAACTTTCAAAATGTTTTATAATTTTTTTTAAAACACATTTATAAAAATATTTTTAAAAAATTTATCCAAACGGAGCCGTAAAATTTAACATCATCATATAACATATTTAACTCTCGCAAGAAGCACGTCGCGAACAAGATTTTCAGGATCTGGGACGAGGGGTCTTGCCTCACGTCCCCTGCTCTCATTCAGCAGTCTGGCGTCTCCTTCTTCGAGAACCTACTCACTGGTGAACCCTCGGCTCTGGCCCGCCCGGATTTCTCTTGCTTCTCCCCTCAGATCTCGAACTCGGAGAATCTCAGCCTAGCTGCCACCCCCTCGCTCGAGGAGGTGAAGGCTGTCGTTTTCTCCATCCCTCGGGATAGTGTGGCGGGCTCCGATGGGTACTCCTCGGCTTTCTTCCAGCACTGCTGGGAGATTGTCCACCGAGACGTGCTGGGTGCAGTTTTTGATTTCTTTCAGGGCACCCCCCTTCCGCAGAGCTTCACGCCTACCACCATCACTTTGATCCCCAAGTGCGAGGGTGCTCGCGCTTGGACTGACTTTCGTCCCATCAGCCTGTGTAATGTGTCGAATAAGATCATATCCAAACTCGTCTACACTAGACTGAGGGACGTGGTCGGGCGCCTGATCTCCTCGAGCCAGAGCGGCTTCGTTCTTGGGCGCTTGATCTCTGATAATATCCTTCTGGCCCAGGAACTCACTCATAGTCTCCACTCCAGTGTCCATGGGGGAAACGTCATCCTGAAGTTGGACATGGCCAAGGCCTATGATCGTGTTCAGTGGTCCTTTCTACTGGACATCATGAGGCATCTGGGCTTCTCGAACAGTGTGGTGGGGATGGTGCACAGATGCATATCTACGTGCCGCTTCTCCATCAATCTGAATGGCACTCCTGCTGGTTTCTTCCGCTCCACCAGGGGCCTTCGTCAGGGTGACCCTCTTTACCCCCTGCTCTTCATTCTCGGGGCTGAATACCTCTCGCGTGGGCTCGATCGTCTCTTCCTGAGTCAGCCTAGGTTGCGCTACTCTTCCGGCTGCGACCTCATGATTTCCCATTTGGCCTATGCCGATGACATTATCATTTTCGCCAATGGGAATCTTGGCGGTATTAAGCGCATCATGAGCTTTCTGCATCACTATGAGGCATGTTCCGGGCATCTTGTGAATGCTCACAAAAGCTCTCTCGTCCTTCCGACCGGATTCCCGCCTGACCGTCGCGCGCGGCTCCTCTGTGCCACTGGCTTCAAAGAGGAGCAGCTCCCCATTCGGTATCTCGGTGCCCCCCTCTATCGGGGTAATCGGAAATGCTCCCTCCTGGACCCTCTCTCCGGGCAGCCGGATGATCTTGATTAGCAGTGTCCTTATCTCGATTCCGATCTATCTCTTTCAGGTTATTCAGCCCCCTATCCTTGTTATGGACACCCTTGAGCGGTTGTTCAATGCCTTCTTGTGGGGCTCTCGTCCCCATGAGAAGAGGTGGCACTGGGTCTGCTGGTCACGAGCTTGCCTCCCTGTGCGGGAAGGTGGACTTGGGTTCCGTAGACTCAAAGAAATCGTGACCAGTTTCTCCATCAAGCTCTGGTTCCGGCTCCGACAGGGCTCCTCCCTGTGGGCCAAGTTCACTCTCCGGAAGTACTATCTGCCGGAGCACCCTGTGGTTGCTGCCCCTCGCAGCCCTATCTCTCCCACCTGGCACCGACTCACGCGGATCAGGCCTCTTGCTGAGACTGGTATACGTTGGAGTATTGGGTCCGGCGAGATTTCCTTCTGGGACGATATCTGGTGTGGGGACCTCCCACTGTCCCACCTTCACCCTGTTCTGGGGACACGGAGTGCCCTCGTTTCCCGCTTCCTCACTCATGGGGCGTGGGACCTTGATCTGCTTCATTCTGTTCTCCCCCCATCCGTTGCGGTGGACATTTCTTCCATCCCCATTGCCCCAGGTGAGCCTGATCGGGCGATCTGGGCCCACAG